>RCUC01127041.1:0-56285 GCA_003697995.1 Taxidea taxus jeffersonii | reverse complement strand
AGAGAGAAAGAAAGAGCGAGCAAGCAGGAGGAAGGGAGGGAGGAAGGAAGGAAGAAAGAAAAGAGGGGCGCTTGGGTGGCTCAGTGGGTTAAGCCTCTGCCTTCGGCTCAGGTCATAATCTCAGGGTCCCGGGATCGAGCCCTGCATCAGGCTCTCTGCTCGGCAGGCAGCCTCCTTCCCCCTTTCTCTCTGCCTGCCTCTCTGAACTACTTGTGATCTCTCTCTCTTTCTGTCTAATAAGTAAATAAAATCTTAAAAAAAAAAAAAGAAATAAAAGAGCAAGCTAGTGTAAGTATCCAGAAGAAATGTGACTAACTCTGCCTGGAGAAACAAAGAAAGGTTTTACAAGAGAAGGTGATATTTGCAGAAGCTATTGAAGCAGGAGTAGAAATTGTTAAAAAGAAAACAAAACAAAAAGATAAAGACTTTTCAAACATAGCCAAAAGTCAGAATCTGCTACTTGCTTTTTCACTGAATTAGAAACAATGCAGAAAAAGATTCTCTTGGTTAAATATTTTTAGTGCAGCTATTTGGGACCATGGTGGCATTCCATGATGAGAGAAATTTTTTCTTTTTAAACAGCCAAGAAAACAGAAAACTGCCCCCCCCAAAATGGAAAACATATCCATATTAGAAGATCTAAAAGAATTCACTGGAGTAAGTTTAAAAGAATGAAAGACGACAGCCTGACTGAGTGATCTGACCAAGTTTCATTCTTATCCTCTTAAATAACCACATGTAGCCTTTCAAGAAAGCAGTTTCCTATTAACATCAAAGAAAATTTCTCCTTGAAGCAAGATGAGATGAATCAAGCAAGATTGGAAACTGGTCCAAGATAAATATTTTAAGGCAACATGAAAATATTTAGGACATTTGTGATAGGATAAAAAGGAATTAATGGACTATTGATGAACTAAGGAAAAGTCAGTAAAGATATTAAAAGAAAGATTCTTACAGAGTTGATTCTAAAAGTGATGCGATAAGCAATGGAGCATGCTCAGAGAGCAACAATATGCTACCAGGGCATGAGACTGAGTAATTTAAAGCAATGATTACATACAAATGTGTGTGAGAGCATTCACTGGCTGGCAGAAAATAAAGCACATTCACCTGATCTCTTTTTGATTTATTACATGAGTTCTCATGATCTGCAATGACCTGATCATGTAAAGAACACATGGCCTCACTTCCTCCTTTCATCCTATCCTGAAAATTCCTTAGCTTCCCATTGTCATGATGTCAGTCCCCATTACCTTCTTCAACCCAGAGCTATTCAGACTTTGTAATAGAAATTGTGGTGCGCCATCTAGATCCTCCCTATTCCTCTAGAAATATACTCGGTTGTTCTGGGATTCATTCCCCCAGCTTCAAAGAGTGTTGACTTCTGCATCCCTCTGGGGATTGCCTTTGGGGAGATGCTTCACCCAAAGTTATACCCTCTGCTTGTGTTGATGCTGAAGTCAGAGGCCTAGCTCCCCACCCTGAATTTGGGACAGTTAAACATGGAGATCTCAGCTGAGTGCCCCCAGTTCTTTGCCTGAGTCTAATTTGAATCTGTATTATAGTTCAGCTTCTCCCTCCACTCAGTTTTGATTCCCTCATTTTTATGTGTAATTTCTGAGTGCAATCCCCAACCAACTTCATGTACACAGATTTTCTTCTCAGACAGAACCCATTTCCAGGCACTTGTGACAAAAGGCAGTGAAGTGGTCCTAGAAAGCAGAATTTAAAGTAAAATTTTGGAGCTACCTCACCCCTGGTGAGATGACAATGAGGACCCTTTTACTGGTGGAGGAGTCCTCGCAGCCTTTGGCTTGCTACATGTTATAGCTGTGCAGTTTCTTATGGCTTTCATCCATGCAAAAGTGGAAAGAAATACCAGTAGAAGTAAAGATGCCAACTCGTACACTATCTCAAGTGTTTGTTAGTTTGTTTTAAGATTGTATTTATTTGTGAGAGAGAGAGCACAAACAGGGAGACTAGCAGAGGCAGAGGGAGACGTAGACTCCCTGCTGAGCAAGGAGCCCAATGTGGGACTTGATCCCAGGACCCAGGATCATGACCCGAGCCAGAGGCAGATGCTTAACTAACTGAGCCACACAGGCATCCCTATCTCAAGTGTTTGAAAGGTATAAGGGAAGAAAGAATTATAAAAGACTAGGAAACTGGACCCCGTTACTAAGTGACACTGTGCCCTACAGAAAGATAATGAAAGGTTGAGAGTAATTGTCCTTGTGTCTACTGCTCTGTAACAAACCAATCTAAAACTTGGTGGCAATAAAGAAAACATCTATTTCCTTCACAAATCTGTAATTAGGTAGGGCCCAGGGAAAGTATCTCATCTCTCCTCCCCTTAGCAACAGATGGAGTGGCTAAAACACTAGAGGCTGGAATTATCCAGTGGCTTTTTCAATCATAGGTCAGGTGGTTGATACCTCCTACCGACTGAAACACTTACACATGACCTTTCCATGCAGCTGCTTGTCTTTTTCATAGCAGGGTAGCTGGATTCTCAAGACAAAAGCACCAAGAAGGGGAAGAGAGTCAAGTGAAAGCCATATTGCTTTTCTTTTTCTTAAAGATTTATTTTTGGGGGGATGGTGGACAGAGGGAGAGAGAATCTCAAGCAAACTCCATGCTGAGCACAGAGCAGATGCAGGGCTTGACCCTGAGATCACAACCTAATCCAAAACCAAGAATCAGATGCTTGACCGGCTGAGACACCCAGGTACCCCAAAGCCAGATTGCTTTTTATGGCTTGGCCTCAGAGGTCATGCAGTGTCAATTTGACCGCATCCTATATGTGTTAGATGTGAGTCACAAAGGCTGTCTAGTAGGTATGTCAAAATTTGCTGATATGTTTAAAACTAACCAGAGTGATTAATCACTAATATGAGGTGAATTGTAGAAGTCAGAAGTCCTCATTTATTGCACATAAAAAGACACTAATCTCCTCTACTGCTGGAATACAGAAAAAAATAAGGATCAGTTTTAGGACTCCAGAGATTATTAAATCCTCAACCTCAGCAAGCCTGAGGTGCCAAGGTCAGGGCCTTGATTAGGAAGGACGAAGAAGCTGAGATTTGAAATGGGGACATCAGGGTCAATGCACTGAAGAACCTTGAAGCCCCAGGTCATTATGAACTCTCTGGGTCTGCAAAAGTGGCCCACTCTCTCTTATTAAAAGCAAGCACTCCTCTGCACCCTTTAAAGACAATGCAGAGACATCTGTCTTGTAGCACGGACCCAGGTAGGTAAGTAATGACTCTCATAAGGGAGGAAACAGACTATAGCCTGAAGAAGCTGTAAGAGCTAGCAAATACAGACCACAGAAGCTCAAAGAGGATTGCGGGACTGAATCTAAACAGTGCTGAACCAAGGAAGACTAACAAACTATGGAAGAGAGAGTTGATCAATGTAAAAGTATAAAAGTACTCTCCTGAGACGGAATGGCAGAGACCTCAGGAAACAACGCTCATATGCAAGGAGTAGGGCACTTGAAAGCTGAGGAAACATGACGGCCTACACTAAATGAAGTTGAAATGCCAGAATGGTTTTGGTTTGGAGGATGATAAGATATTGAAACAATGGAGGCCAGCTGATAGTGTTAACAACCAAAAATAAGTGCACAGAATTGTCATAGTAAGTGCCAAGGTCAAGTGATAACTAGGTGGGGACTGACCCATGAAGCGCTATGGAGATGGTTAATAGCATTACGGAATCCCTAAGGACAGGATAGACAGACAACTAACCAACAGCTGTACTGGTCAAGCCATAAGACCATGAGAAACCAAGGAGAAAGATCAGGAGGTGCCCGCAGCTGCCTCGTAAAACATCCTGATCCCTTGTCCAGTTTCTGGATTTGAACCGTAGCCAGAGAGAAGTAAGGTGTCCCTGACCCCTGTGGCTCTGATTACTGTATCAGCGCCTCTCTTTCAGCTCATATCTCTTGCTGCATGTGTGGGTCCCCAGCTGACAGAGAAGGAAAAGGCCAAGCTTGGTTTAAGAATGAATTGTCTTGGTGTGCAATTAAAAGCAAGAAATAAACTGTTGTTCTCCTATAATTCCACTCCTGGGTGGCATTGAAAGACACAGGTGAGGGAAAAATCCTTCCAATTACCAGATATATGGGGAGTATCCCTGATAACCTACTTTATGAAGAAAAAGAAGTAGTCTGCCATAAATATAAACAGAAAAATGTATACAACAGTGTAATGGTTTGGAGGTACCTTGCTGGCTCAGTTTGTTCAGTGTCTGCCTTTGGCTCAGGTCATGATCCCAGGTTGCTGGGATTGAGTCCTGCATCAGGCTCCCTGCTCAGCGGGGAGCCTGCTTCTCCCTCTCCTTCTGCCTGCTGCTCCCCTTGCTTGTCCACTTACTCCTTCTCCCTCCCTCCCTCTCTCTTTTTCTCTCTCTGTCAAATAAATAAATAAAATCCTAAAAAATATAGTGAACGGTTTGGCTTTTGGTCAGAAGTCTGGAAGGAGACAGACAGATAGAGACAGACAGATAGAAAGAAGTCTGGGGAAAAGTATGTGGATGTGCCTGTGGAAGCAGGCATGAAGTGTGAAGAACTGTGTGTTGGGGAAGGTCATCCAAAAGACGCGACTGCCAGTTGACGTGGAAGCTAGACCAAGGCTCTCTGAGACACCTCACCCCCTCCCCTACTTTAGGAATGTGGATTCCAATTGCCTTTCCCACTCTCAGAGGCTGCTCCAAAGACATAGCCTTCAGCCACAGTGATGTGGTGTTGAAAACACGTATGTGGTATAAGTGACTGAGCCCAGTTAGGGATTCCCAGTTAGGGATAAGCTTTCCAGATTTGGAGGTGGCTGTGGGGATCCACTTGTCTTGCTGCCCAAGACAGCCTTGTATGTAAGTTCCCTTCGCTTATTCAAACTGCCACCACCCAACTCGAAGTGACCTGACTCTTTCTTTGGTCCCTTCCTACCCATCACGTATGGGGGGCCAACTTCAGATTATACCCAGGAAGCTCCCCAAAGGGTTGTGAACCAACACTGTGAATCCCAAGTTTTAACACTCAAGTGAGAGGATCCACCATGGAAGAAAAAACCAGACAACCAAGTAGATGGAATGGCTTAGTTGGTTGGTGTCAGTCAGTGCCTGTCATCAGCATTCCCAGTTCTGGCCCAACATAGCCATGAGGTCAGAGAAGAGGGCTATATATGGTTCCAGTAGTATGCGCTCTCAATGCATATCTGCTTTCAGACCAAGAGACCTAGTCTGTGGGCACATGAGATTCATCACATACCACACCATCCTGGATCTGCCAAGTGGATGAGAATGATGGAATGCCCTTTTAAAGATAAAGTTAAAGCACCAACTTGAGGCCAAAACCCTGCAAGAATAGGGAGTCAGCCTTCAGGAAGATGATTATACACAAAGTTAAAAGACCATTATATGGTGCTGGTACTTCAATAGGTATAATACACAGGTCCAAGATCCAAGGAGATTGACATAGTAGCGGCCTTGCTTACCAACATGCCTACTCTGGGACTGGGTATTTCCAATGTTCCAGACCATCAGGGAAGGATAGTTTTGCTCTCAAGGGCATGTCTTGAAAGAGTCCTCCCAATTTTAACAGCAAATGGACAAGTTCAGCCATCACAGTATGAGAAAGGCACAGTGACTAGGAGTCCAAATTCCTCAGGGATGAAGGTAAATATCACACCATACAAAAAGCCACCCAGAAAAAAAAAAAAAAAAGCCACCCAGACCAACAGAGCTGCTCATCATGGGTGAAAAGACTACAGAATGGGTAGTAGAAAAAGAGATGAGGAGAATCAGTTGTGACCTCAAAGCCACTTAGACTGATGGGGTTTGTAGCTCATCCCACTTACCTTCCTCTTGTGTTTTCATCTAGGAAATTAGACCAGTCAGAATCCTAGGGAAGCTGGTCCCAGGCAGGAGTCATCTCTAAGAGGCAATTGGCACAAGGGATAGATAAGGTGGTGCATTGTCCAGCTTGCGCCCTTCAGACCAACACGATCGTCCTTCCAGCTGCCAGGAGTGCTAATGCTTCATAGTTGCATCAGTCTCTGGGGGTTGTTATCCACCAAAGGGAGCACCTTACCCAAGGTTATGCCCCCTCGCCAGGGCAGCCACACTAATGAGTGATTGCTGCAGGGTGCAAATCTTGGCCTTGTTGTCACAATGTGTAACGATGCTGAAGGACCCTCTGAGTGCACGAGCTCCCCGTAGAACTGGCCCAGTCTGGTAACATAGCATCACCTTGAACTCCTCTGCCTGCACAGTCCAGGTTCCCTCACTTTCTTACCGGTGATGTTCCTATAAGCACAGTCCCTAATAAAAGTCCTACACAGAAATCTCTACCTCAGAGCCTGTTTTCCAAGGAACGTAGTGTGATGACAACTCTAAACTTTGCCCCTCAATCGGAATGAAATGCTAGAAAGAAAGAAATGAGTTTGCTGTGTTGTTTGCAGACTGCAGGGTGGTTTTGTTTAGTTCAATGTACTATCTGCAGCCTCCCCGCCCCTCCCCAACAGTTCGTTGCCCGTTCTAAATCCAAGGCACATGGCCCTCTCCATCTTCATTTCCATACCCAACCTGGTCTTCCCATTCCATATCTTTTTGGTTTGTTTTGCTCATATCTATGCATTTATTTACTGAACGATAAATAGCACATTCAGTGAACTAATAATAAGTGTACAATTTGATGATATTTTACCCATGCATATATTCCCCTAATCACCAGGCAGATCAAGATATAGATCCTTTCCAGCACCCCATAAGTGTCCCTTGTATCCTTCCCACTCTATATCCATCACCCACATCCACAGAGAACCGCTATTCTGAACTTTATCGTCACTGGAATCATATAGGATGCTTGTTGTGTCTAAATGTTTGAGGCCATTATGTATAAAACTGCCCCGAATATTGTCATGCACCTATTTTCTGTGGACATACATATTCCTTGCTCATGGTGTGAACTTCTGGGCCATAGGCTCGGCCTTGTCGGTGTTAGCAGAAATTGTCATTTTTCCACAGGGCCTGTGTTTTGGACATTCTAGCTGGCAGTATATGAGAGCTCCTGTTGCCTCACATTCCCGCTCATACTTGGAACTATTAGATTTTTAAATTGTTGCCATTCCAATGTTTGTGCAGAGATCATTCTGCAAGGCCACCTAGGCGCCCTTGATCCCTGCTTATTAATAAAATAGGCTTGGGGCGCCTGGGTGGCTCAGTGGGTTAAGCCTCTGCCTTGGGCTCAGGTCATGATCTCAGGGTCCTGGGATCGAGCCCCGCATCGGGCTCTCTGCTTGGCGGGGAGCCTGCTTCCCCCTCTCTCTCTGCCTACCTCTCTACCTACTTGTGATCTCTGTCTGTCAAATAAATAAATAAAATATTTTAAAAAAGATATAAAATAGGCTTAAAATCACCCTGCAATTCTCAAACTACTATTGGCAGGTAAAGTCACTGCTGAGCTGTAGCATATGAGCACTGGCTTGAGAATTATTTTCCAAACAACATATTAAAATATCTTTTTAAGATTTGAAGTTCTAGAAGGAGCTGGGATGTCTAGCCTGCTACTTCTAGAATGGAGCATTATATCCCACTGCTCCCTCATTAGACACACAGGTTTTACCTTCCTCTAGCTTCCTGTCAGCTTCTAGAGTTTTTTTCTGCTTGAAAGAACAGCCAGCTCCTTTTCCCCACATGTTGGCAGAGCAGAGGAAAGTCAAATCTGCAGCCATTGGTTGGCCTGGTCAGCACTGGCATGCCCCTTCATCTAACACACATTTTTCTTTCAGTGTTCTCTTAAAGTCCTGAGAGCTGACAGAATCCAAGGTACATTTCTTCCGAAGTCTGTGTTCCAAATCCAGTTGGAAATTTAGCAAGTGTCAGCCTTGTCATCTGACAGGAAAAAAAAAAAAAAGAAAGAAAGAAACCCTTAACTATTTATATGTATTTGCCATATTTCTCCTCCTCAGAGGAAAATTTAGAATGAAGACAGATTTATAGGCTTGTTTCTAAAAGCGGGCATGTTCAGATGGCTTTCTGGCATACACTTTAAAAAAGCAAGTACAAGGCTTGATTGTTTTTTTAGAGTATTATGTTTAGGGGGGTACCTGGGTGGCTCAGTCAGATGGGCGACTGAATCTTGACTTTGGCTCAGATCATGATCTCAGGGTTGTGAGTTCGAGCTCTGCCTCAGACTCCACACTGGGTGTGGAGCTGCTTAAGATTCTCTCTGCCCCACTTTGCACCGTTCCCCTCACCCTCACATGCACACACTCTCTCTCTCAAAAAAAGAGTATTCTGTTGAAGTCCAAGATATATTCTTAAATTTATACTGGTCATGTCCCAGATTGGTACATCCACCAATCTGTCCCACCAGAGAAATGAATGCTGTTTCTAAAGTATGTACCACTTGGGATAAAAACACCCATTGCTAATGCAAGAACTTTTCTCTCCCTTGCCTTGCTATGCCCTACCCCTACCCACCCACCTCATCATTCACAAGGGAAAACCCTATAATTAGACAGATGTGGTTTGTGTTTGACATGATAATAACTAACATTGAACCTTGGCTGTCTGCCACATACTTTACATAGACTATTTTATTTAACTGACGGGGGTAGAACTGTTGCTATTTCCATATGATGGAGAAAGTTGATCCAGGGTGGTTAGGTCACGTGTCCAAGGTTAGCCAGCCAGGAAAGGGTAAAGCTGGGCTTCACATCCAGACAACCTAATTCTGAAAGGACAGTCACCCCTTACTATCCTGCTTCTTACCATCTAGTGTCAGTTCATTGGGAGCATTTTGTAATGCGAGTCACTGCAAAAACAGGGCAGACATTTATTAGTGTACAAAGTCCCGAGTATTCAGTATTGACTAGCAAAAAAAGGGGGGGGTTAAAGTTATGTTACAGACAGAATATGCATTTTTCTGCACACTGGATTAAATTTTTAGAAGGAAATCAATTTGCACTGTGGTGAGATGCATTTGAGTTGAATACTTTGGGAAAGGAACAGCTGCAGCCTGAGGAAAAGCCTTCTTCTTGGAACCCTAGGCTCCCTACCCCACAGAAGACTAAAACTCATTTTAGTCTTTAGTCTCTTTAGTCTAAGCTGTTCCCAACACAACAACTCCACAAGGGCATCTGCAAATACTCCCTGTGGGACTCAGATAAGGAGGAGCTACCATCTGGCGCAAAACCACAGCCCTCCTTTCCAATACCACCACCACCACTCCCATTGTCTAAATAAAACTTAATATTTTTTAATTGTGAAATTTAGGATATATTCCAAAGAATGAATAAACATATAGTTATATGTTAGAGAGTAACAGTAGAATGAATATCCATGTAATCTCTAGCCAACTTAAAAAACAAAACATGGCCAGTACTTTGGCTGCCATCGCTGTGGCCCTCATGAGTTCCCTCCCTCACTAACCCTCCCATCAGTGTTCTGATGTTTAGTTAATTACTGTGTTCTTGTTCTTTGCAGTTTAATTACCCTAATTACCCTTCAACAATATATTGCTGCATTTTGTAACTTTATATAAATGAAGTATGTTGTAAGTTTTCTTCTGGAATTGCTACTTTTATCCAACGTCATGCCTTTGAGGACCATGAACGATGATATGTGCAATTGTCATTCACTGATTTTTTTCACTATTATAGAATATTCCAATAAATAAACATAAACAAAAGTATTTATCTCTCCTACTATTAATAAACATTTGGGTATGTCCAATTTATATCACAACGTGACTATGTACTTACTAGGTTTTATCCTCATAAAGAAGAGTTTCCTTGTGTTATAGTCCTAGGAATAAAATGTCTAGCTCAGAATATGTGTATTTGTTGAATTTTACCAGCCAATGCCACCTGTTTTCCAAAAGATTTCTTTTCACTGAGACTAACACCAACATGTGTGAGAAATCTTGGTTTCTATATTCTTACGAACACTTGCTCATGTCAGACTCTAATTTTTGCTAATTAGGTGAATACCAAATTATATCTAATTTCTTAAAATTTCCATGTTACTGAATGCATATAACATTAAAGCTATTGTCATATTTATGAGCTTTTTATGTTTCTGTGAAATTCTCATTCATATGTTTGCTCATTTCTCTATTTTTTTCTTACTGATTCATAGGAATTTATTATGTATTCCGAATAATAGCCCTCTGTTGAATATACATGAAGTAAACATCTTCTTTTCGTTTATGACTTGTTTTTAAATCTCTTGGTGATGTCTTTTGATGAACAGAATCCCTAATTATGATGAGGTTGAATATATACGATATATTCTATCAATTCTTGTGTTTGGTTTTGGCAGTTATTTGTCAGTATTTCTGGCTGTTAGCATCTAACACAACTGCCCTTGACTTTAACTTGGGAAGGAAAAATTCAGAGAGGCAAAGGGTTCTGTCTTACACCATGGTAACAATTAGTATACATGAAGTTTGCAGGGTGGCAGGGGAGAAGTACTCAATAATGGTGTGCTTTAGCCACTGGCCGAGTTTCAGAGCCAACAACATTGGGTGTTTAAGCTGCATCAGCTAGCAACAAGCTTAGATGTATGTTTTGGGGACTGTGTGTACGTGGCTAGCAACAAGCTTAGATGTATGTTTTGGGGACGGTGTGTACGTGGCCAAGTAAACTCCAAGCCACACTCTCTAGCCTTGTTGCTATTCTCTGAACTATTCAGTGTCTTTTTAATAAATTTCATTTATGTGTGAATCAATCAGAGTAGATATCGTTTGCTTGTAACAAAGAACTCTGACCAATATGGTCAATAGAAGACTGTTTTGCATTATAAGCCACCCTTCTGCCTGATGTTCTCTTGCCCTATTCTCTGCAAAAGCTCAAGTGTAACGACCTCAGTGAGGGAGGTAAAATAACCAGAAAAATGACGAGTAAAATTTGCCATTCTCATTCTTGCTATCTGCCCATCTTGTGCAGAAATTTAGTTTCCTTCTTCATTTCTCAGTGTTTCCCTACCCCACCTCCTTGCAATCTCCTTATTCTGCCACATCCCTGCTTGTAGTATATGTCAATGGGTCCCAATTTGGAAGTCTTAATGAGACCCATTCACCTTCACGTTGATTCCTTCAGTTCTCCCTTCTTCTCAGTGGATCTTCAGGTTTCCGATAAGCATACTCATATGCTTATCAACATTCATTCATTCAACAAAATCACTGTGTATGTTTTATGGCAATAACATTGGTAAATGTGGGAACAGCTAGTGAAAATATTTTAAGGTGACAGATTGATGGCAGCTTTGCAAACAGACTCAGAAATTCCCTCTCAGACAGATTATTCATACACTGATATTTTTAAAGCACTTCAGTACAGCTTTATTTCAATCCAAGCCTTATAACGAACAGGCATACAGAACATAGCACAGAAAGAAAGGATTTTTTGCAGAAAGTCTTTTATGATCAATTTAATGGATACAACAAATACACTCAAAAGTGAGGTAGTTTTGAGACAAATCGAATCACTTTTGCTCATGATTTAAAGCAACTGTCAGCAATGCTTGAGTTAATCAATTTTACCATTCAGAATGTTGCTTACTACAATCAACTATCCATTCAACAGACGCTGAGTGGTAAGTATGAAAAAGGGTCAGGTATACCATACAAGGCAGCCCGTGGAAGAGCATTAAATCTTCCCAGAAGTGAAAATAAGGACAAGGAGTAAGGTAAAAAAGTTAGAGGTGGGGGGTCTGTCTCATGTGATCTCATGTCTGTCTCATGTGAGACAGATCATGAGATCTGTCTCATGTGGAGGGAAAAGCCCTGGAAGGCAGAGAGGACACGGTGTCCATGTGGTTCAGTATGACTGGAGAGTACAGTAGCTGCAAGGGGAAGGTGTTTATAAGTCACAACGTATTGGAAAGATAAGGAGAAAAGGAACTGAAAGGTGATTGTGCCATTAGTGTCCTGTAACTCATGGGGCTAAGGCGAGGTTGTAGTTGAAGGCAGGGGGATTTGGGGAGTAGCATGGCTAGATCTGTGCTAAAAGGGTATTAATCTGGCTTCAGTGTGAACAAACCAGGGGTCAGGAATGAAGTCAGCAGTGGAGGGGGCCACTGAAGAGGGTGCCACAGTAACCGGAGTGATTCAAGTGTGGCTTAAACCTGTGTTTGGAACTAAGATAGCATATTTGAAAGATATTAGTAAATAGAATAAATAGGACCGGTTGGCTGATTGGACATGGTGATGGAGGAAGACAAAAGATGACGCTAAGGATTCTAAATTGACATCTGAATAGAAGCCACCATGGTGTCCATGGAGAAAGGGCACACAGAAAGAAGAGGATGGGGAGATAGGGTTGAGCTGGGAGTCACTCTATCTTTTCTAACAGAATAGAAGGTCCACAGGGCAGGGATGTGTCTTCTTTGTTTAAGGATTTATCCTAAGTGGCAAAACACGAGCCTGTGTTCAATAAATATTTGTAGGAAAGATAAGAAGTCCTGTATGTAAATCTAGAGTTTAAGAGAATGTGTTAGTTTTCTACTGCTGGTTCAAAAATTACCATAAACTGAGTAACTTAAAGCACACCCAATTATTAGCTCACGGTCCTACAGGTGCAAAGGCCAGGTAGGCTCTGCAGGGTTCTCTGTGTGGGGTCTCACAATGCTGGAATCAGGGTGCTGGCCAGGCTGGGCTCTAACCTAGAAGTGCTGGGAAGAATTTGTTTCCAAGCTCATGTAGGTTGTTATGAGAATCTTGTTCCTTGTGGGTGAGGTTCTGAGGTCACCATCTCCTAGCTGGTGGTCAGCTTAGCCAGAGCTTCTCTCAGCTCCTAGAAGCTGTCTGCCTGCGTTCCTTCAAACCAGCAAGGGCAGGGGGAGTCCTTCTAATGGTTTGACTCTCTGGGACTTTGTTTCTCTCACTGGCTGAGGGAAACTCGGGGCATTTTAAGGGCTGACTTGTTGAGTCAAGGCCATCAGATAATCTCGTATCTTAAGATCAACTGATTTGGTATTTTAATTACATATGCAAAATGCCTTCACAGCAACACTACCTTATTGTTTGATTAAATAACCAGGAGACCGAGACCCTGGGGACCACCTTTATAGTTCTGTCTCCCACCTAGAAGAATCTGTTCTGGAGATACATGCTTATGGATATTCGGAGGTTATTTTTGCCAACTATGTTAGAACAGATAGATCAATTGATATTTAAATTAATTTATTAGGCTACAGGTATGTTCTAGATATTCTTATTTACTAACTGAAATTTTAACAAAGAAATCATGCCTTAATTTTTTTTCTCTTACTATGGGGGGGGGATGTTATTTTGGACAAATAAAGAGAAATTTTTGGTCATATTTTTAAAGATTAAAAAAATCTTTATCCTAAGGTTCTTTCTAGATTAAAAACTGTGGGGTTACCTGACTCCCATTGTGTCCCTTAGTCCCAAGGCAGCAGATGAGCCTGGCGTAGAGAGGAGAACGTGAGTTTGGAGAAAGGCAGTCCTGGGTGTGGAAACCCCTTTTTCCCTGTGTCCTCCAGGAAGGTGTTTGTGCACCCAGAATATTATCTCAGCTTCAGAAAATTAATGATAATACCTGCATCAATAGGCTGTTTTAAGAATTAAGCTAGGTTGTAAATGAAAAGCCCAGCCTATGGCAAACATTTAATACAAATGAGTTCCCTTTCTCTAAATTCTGTTTCGAGACCTCTCCTGTCTTGTAACTTCACTGTGCTGTGTCCCTGAGAAGGTGCCAGCCAAGGGAAAGCCACAGGATAAATTGAGACTCTGGGTCTCCCTTTTACATTCAGAATAGACACAGCCTCAGACAGCTTCTCCTTGAGCCTGGGGCTCAGCTTGTAGACAGCACTCCATCCTTCCTTGGGGCTGGCCATCTAGCCAGGACCAGCCACGGCCACTGCATCTGAACCTCGAGGATGGCTAATGATATGGGACACCTCTTCCTAATTGGCTTTATCCTCCTGAGGCTCTACCTCCTTCTGAGAAGCCGTGGCTATGCTTTTGCCTCAAATCTTCCATCTTTGATAAACATAAAAAAAAATCTTATAAACAATTTCTTGGCATGCCCCAAAACACGGTCTTTCGTGCATTTACTCACAATAAGACATACTTGGTATGTCATTTGCATGTCCTCTTCAAAGGTGAGAGACTCAAATGTATATGTATATGGATAGCTCTTACACTGCCTTCTCTCTACTGAGCCCTCCAGCAAGGGAGGAAGAAAGAGATAGTTTTAGGAAACCACCCACACGAATGGCAAAGCCATGTATGAGTCAGGGGTTTAGTTTGTGCGAACCAACTCAGTTCAGTATAAACAGGAAGATGATGTATTGAAAGATGATCACAACCTACAGAATTACCGGCAGTCAGGTGAACCGGGCGAGACAGAGCACACAGCCCAAAGTGGTGCCAAGATCTCCCTCACTGCACTGGCCGAGCACTCCCGATCCAGAAAAACCACCTTCCTCTACCTCGCATTGCTGCTGGAGAGAGTTTTCTACAGCCCCAGCATTTTGGGTTTGGGGGATTTTTTAATTTTTTTATTTTGTGAGAGAGAGAAAGAGAAGGAGCATGAGCAGGGTCAAGGAGCAGAGGGAGAGGGAGAAGAAGGCTCCCTGATGAGCAGGAAGCCCAATGCAGGACTCGATCCTAGGACCGCAGGGCAATAACCTGAACCAAAGGCTGACGCTTAACCGACTGAGCCACGCAGGCGCCTGTAGTCCCAGCATTTTGTATCAGAAATTCCTAACTCAGGTTCCAGGATGCATCTGACTGGCACGTGCTTATGCCCTCCAGATAAGGGAGGCTAGGAAAGTGAGCCGCTGGTGTTTGCTCTTTCCAGTTACTAATATTAAAATCTGTATTCGTTTTCTGTGGTGGTTGTAATAACCACAAACTTGGTGACCTAAAACAACAGGATTTTATTGTTTCACTGTGATGGAAGCCAAAGCCCAAAATCAAGGTGTCAGCAGGGCTCTGTGCTCTCCTCTCTTGGGGGTAGGTCCCATCTTTGCCATCCCAGCATCTGGTGGCTGCTGGCATTCTTTGTCTTGCAGCTACATAACTCCAACCTCTCTGCCCCTGTCTTCACACTGCCTTTTGTGTGTGTGTTGTCAAACCCCCCTCTACCTCCCCCCCAATAACATGCAATGGCAGATAAGGCCCACCTCAGTGATTCAGGGTAATCACTTTACCTGGGGATTCTTAATTTGCGTTACCACTGCAAAAACATGACCTTATAAGGTAAAATTCACAGATTCCAGGTATTCGGGTCTAATATCTTTTAAGAGCCAGATGCAACAAATTATCCTTTACTTTAGAAGGGATATCTGGACATGCTCTACATCCAGGTTCACTGGGGTGGCAGTCCCCTGAATTCTTGTCAGATTTATTTCCCACTATTGGATATGCAAATGTCTTACCAACATGTCAAGAAAAATTGCTGCCTCTTGCTCAGTTAGGTCCAATCAGAAAAGAGGTAAGGGATCCCTAAAATATAATGAGGTTCAGATCCTGATCTCTAAAAAATGGTCCGTGTCTGGTATAATTAATATACAAGATATATAACATAGGAACCTATAGACTTCTGTTAGAAGCATGCCATAAATTTTGTTAAACTAAATTGGTTTTGGAAAACCAGCTTTAACGCCTCAGTTGCTTATTAATTTTGGAATTTTATTTTTCACTAAGCACAATGTCACAAAGAACACACAAGTAGCTGCCCAGCTAAAGGCTAAGCTTACGGGCCCCCTCATGGTGAGGTGCGACTGTGTTCAGCTGAGCGGGTTGTGCCTGGAAGTGGTATGTGGAGCTTTTAGTCTGTGTATTAAAAGGTGCACCCCTTCACTCTCCCTTTTTCCATCTTCCAATCATTGGGTGTATTTTGCTGACGGTGACGACTGCACTCGGGTGGATACATGAGATAGGCCATGCCTAGGGTTCTTCGCTATGGGCAGGGCCTCCCTTCCCTGGGCAACTGTAGACACCAGCCCTAACCACACAAAGACTCAACCTTGCATAGCATCCCAGCCAGTTCTGATCAAGGTGGTCCATGTATCCGCCGGCACCATTCCGTGTGGACTAAGCCCAATATATGAGGTCTTCCTGCACTTTGAATCTCTAGTGCCTAGCACAGGGCCTGGGGCCCTAGTTGGTCTTTGATGGACAGGCGCTAGATCACAACCTGTAACCTGGCAGCTAGGTTAGCCAGGGAAGCTAAAAAATAGAGTCTCTAGGGCGCCTGGGTGGCTCAGTGGGTTAAGCCTTTGCCTTTAGCTCAGGTCATGATCTCAGTGTCCTGGGATTGAGCTGATGGGCTCTCTGCTCACCAGGGAGCCTGCTTCCTCCACTCTCTCTCTTCCTGCCTTTCTGCCTACTTGTGATCTCTGTCAAATAAATAAATAAAATCTTAAAAAAAAAATAGAGTCTCTAGCTTCTGTGAGTCCTCAGAATCATAAGGGAGGAATTTTTTAATATGGGAAGTGTGTTCAAATGTGCTGGATGGCCAAGAAAGAACAAATAATCTGCACTGCCATGTTAGAACATGCAAGCCCCCTACTCTAGCAGCTGGTTTAAGAGGCGATCAATATTTAAATGAAGAAATGGATGCTTACATGAAGAAATCAACAATGATTCTCTGGTTTGGTTCCTTTTCAGTACTAAAAATTTTTGTGGGGCTGAGAGTCTTCTCCAAAGCCTAGGTTATGTGACTAAAGCCTTGCCAACTACCCTCTACCTTGCCAGCCCCGCTTCCCAGAGTGTAGACTCCTCCTTTGATCACTGCTCTGGTTATGGACCCATTTTAACCCAGGTCATGCAGAGCTACAGGGTTACCACCTGCCTGACTTCAAGCATCTCCACTGCCTGAAGACCTCTGGGACAGCTGGAGACGATCTCCTTAGTTCACTATGCACCTGTAAACTTTCTTTCCCTTCTTTCAAGGTCCAAATCTATAGCCGAATCTACTGCTAATTCAGAAGCCATAGTCTTTGATCTTGGTTCTCTATTTGCTGAATCTGCTGAAGTCCTGGTGTGTCTTGAAGTCCATTGTAATTCTGACAGCAGTAAGGTAACCCAATGTTTAGTTTCTAGGAGTTTATACCAATATAACATAAAGTTAGAGTAACATCAGTGTTACGCATTTGCTAACTAGATAACTTGTATTCGGTAAGTCTATGATCATGCTGACCAATCTGTTTCTTTTTTCTTTTTCTTTTCTTTTTTTTTAACTCCACAGGTGAACTCTCAGACTTAAGGATCATTGTGATAGAATTGTGTGAGCCCTACTGAGGAGCAGTCACACAAGTAGAGACTCAGACCAAGAAGGCAAAGGCTCGGGTTTCAGACCAACTAACCATTTGAAGGAAGCAATGTTTTTCGACAAAATAAAAGCATGAGCTTGAAATCATTAGGGTCCCTTCCAACTTAGAAACTGTCAGATACGGGACGCCTGGGTGGCTCAGTTGGTTAAGCAGCTGCCTTCGGCTCAGGTCATAATCCCAGCATCCTGGGATCGAGTCCCACATCAGGCTCCTTGCTCGCCAGGGAGCCTGCTTCTCTCTCTGCCTCTGCCTGCCTCTCTGTCTGCCTGTGCTCGCTCTCTCTCTGACAAATTAAAAAAAAAAAAAAGAAAAGAAACTGTCAGATACAAGATAGAATGCAGAGCTTTTCAAAAAGTATTGGGATTCATGGTGAGGCAGGAAAAAACACAACTTTGGAGTGAGACTGACAGGAGTATAAATTCTGACTTAAGTCATTCGTTTGCTGTGGGAACCCAGCCAAATTATACAGTCATCTGAAACACGGTGTCTCATCTGAACAAAAGGTATAATACTGGCTCTCTCTTAAATTGGTTGTAATTTTGAAAGCAAGAACATGGGGCTAAAAACTGTGCTTGCTTTTGGGGGTTAATGCAAAGATGAGAAGGATGTATAGGCAGAGAGCAGTTGGAACTGGGCCCATGGAACAAAGCTTTGTTGCTGTTGGTACCATCGTTAGCCCGGACACGGTGACTGGCATGTATCAAATGTCCAGAAATGTTGGTTCCTTTCTCTCTACCAGTCCTCTGGATATTTAATCCACCAAAGGACTTTAAGCAGAAAGGTGCTAAATTCTATGGAGGTGTTAAATGGGTTTTAACTGGCTGACCGACTTGGAGCTCTTCTTTGATCTCTTCCAGTTTATTTAAATGAGTTATTTCCTCTCTGTTGCAAGTCCTCTGGACTGTGATAGGGAGCTCAATGAACCTCCTGCCCCATTTAGTACAGAAAGCTCATTCACTGAGTATTGTTCATCTGCCATGTCACAAGCTAGGTGCTCTCTGCTGTTTTTGTGAGTAGGATAATCAGGTTGCCGGTGGGAAATGGCAGTCATGAAAGACCAGTGAGTATGACGTATGGCCTGAATTAATATCAGCTGCTGCCAAATTAAGAGTGAAAGTACAAAAACATTTCTCGAGGCACAAACAAAACAGGTTATGGTCTTAACAATGGTATTGGTAATTAATCTGTGGAGAGTTACAGATGGTTAATGACTCATTGATTTGAGCAAACTCAATTACCTCTAGGAATGTGCTCCATTGGACGACAGAGCATATGAATGAATTTTCACAATCCTTTCCTGGAAGGCTGATTACAACATGCTATTTCAGCAGAAATGGGACTGAACCTGGATGTGAGTGACAGACGTAAAATATAAAATCTTGACCAATGGGAGTTCATCCGGTCCAACACTCTCATGTTAAAGATGAAGAGACTGAGGTCTGCAGAGGTTGGGTGTTTTCATGCCAATGAATTATAAGTCTTTTATTTGCATGAAGCTAGATAATCTAAACTATAGAATAGCTTTTACTGGGACTTTAAAATTGAAATATTTGGTGATTGGACCTTCCACTACATATACACACATACACAAACATTTATTGTCTGTGACAGAAAATATCTGGAATACTGGAATTTGGGTGCGATGAGCAGAATGCTTGAAAACAGGATGATCTGGGGGTACCACCAGGATTGCCAAAGACCACACATGTCCTTCACTGACTGAGGTGGGATAGCTAAGGAGTTAAGCAACCGGACTCTAAATTCAAACTGCTTGGGTCTCATTACAAATTCTGTTTCTTACTGGCCTTGTGTCTTGGAAGACATGACTTTTGTTCTTTGTACCATAATGTCCACATTTGTATAATAGGATAACACAAGTTGTTATCTGCCTCCTATGGGTAACATTAAATGAATTAATATAAAGTATTTGGAAGGGGGCCTATACATGATAAGCACTATAAAATAACAGCCTTCTTTATGTTTCAAGCCCTCATGATGATATTAATGGGGGAACTCCAGTTTTCAGTCTTAAAGCAGTCAAACAGCTGTGCACTGGTGAAAGAACTTTCAAGGCGTGGGCCATACAAGCAGGGCCCAGTGACAGGGCTCTCCATGGATCGTCTCTATTTTGGAAATATTTGTGCTCCCCTGTTGATCTTTTCCATTCATGATTCTATCCTTATCTTGAAAAATTCATTTCTAATTAATTTCTCCTCTGATCTCTTCTTAACATTAATCAAAATTATCACCATTTATTTTTTATTTTTTTGTGTGTGCAGCCATGGGGCAGTCTTGGGGCAGTCTTCTACTAAAGCACATGGTAGTTAAAGCTAAGCTTCTCATCTTTTGCTCTGAAATGTCTGTTCTAACGTGCCCACTGTTTTGTGTTTTTCTCTCTCACACCCAACTCCAGCCTGAGACAGCCAGTCTCAAGGTGCCCCTTTGCTCCTCCCGTATTCCCTGTGTATTTTAAGCATATCCCTTTCTTCTACAAGTAAAACTATTATTTTAAGTAGCTTTGGGTTACCTATTTGATAATGACTCAAGTCATGGTCAGATTAAGACCTTTACCAGTCTCTGATTGTGGGAACCTCCCCTGCAATCATTCAAAATGAAAAATATATTACAACATAAAACTCGTATAACAAAGTCCCACAAAATTCTATTTTTTTTCTGCATCATGAGCATTTTGGTGGTATTTTGAAATATCATGTAGCAAGTTTTTCAAGCATAAATTGTCTCATTTTTGATACACATATCTTCTGGGAAATCCTTAGCCAAATTTCCCTTTACAGACCTAAAGCCCTTTAACATTTATCAGACTGGCAATAAATTTTCTCTTCTTAAGGGAAATAAGAGAGATTAGCAAGTGAAGCCCAGTGCCTGCTGTACTGAAATAAATCACACAATAATTTCCTTAGAAAAGATAAAGTTCTTGTTATTGCAACAATGGATTAGACCATGCTTGAAAAGTTCCTGTGAGAAAGCACTGGAAAAACCAGGCTGGCTTGCTGTTTAATAATGCCTTGAAAAAAAAAAAAAAAAGTCCAGAGAGCGATCTTTGGGCTGTTCTGGCCTTAAAAGAGGTAATGAAGTTCATCAGACTTTGCCTGTCTCACCACTTCTACTCCAAGAGAAATTCTAGAATGGCTCCAAATATCTTCTCCATCCAGAAACAAATGTTTGATCTCAAGTCAGGTCATTTGTATATGCAACCTAAACATTCAGAGGTACATTACTCCTTGGACATTGGAAACCAAAAGGAAATCCCACCAGTGAAGGACTGAAACCAATGTGGTACCATGCACATGATGGGCCCAAGATCTATGGAACTGTGAAGTAAAAACTAAATGATGTGAACAATAGCCCTTTGACTGACTGATGGCTGGATCTATTGGTGTTCAGAACCTGCATCATTTACTTTTTTTACCCTTTTTTTTTTTTTTGATAGATACAAGTCACTTTAGGTAGTCAACAGAAGGCATGACTCTAGTTTGGGCAAGTACCTAAATGGCTTGATTCACTGGTGCATTGGCAGGTACTTAGGGTGCTTTATGCTGGAATGATGACTGATACAGGATAAAACAAGAGGAAGACTATGAGATTAGGCAAATAAGGAGGAAGGGGTGGGGAAGAAAGAAGAAGAAAGAGGAGAAGCAAAACTACAGAGAAGGATGAAAATCTATTGGGTGTAAATTATGTGCTAGATACTCTTAAGATAACAACTCTTCCTAACATCTTGATACAGAATACATTCCCCCCCACCCCCACCAATTTTACAGAAGAGGCACCAGAAGCCGAAAGTTTAGTAATTCTCACTGGGTCACACAATGTTTTCCCCCGTGATACTCTTTTCTTTTCTGTTCTGGTGAAGTATTCCCTGACTTTTTCAGGTGAATTTCTTGATTGCTCCTTTCTCTAAATCCCAGAGTGCTTTGTATAGCATTGTAGAGGGGATTAAGTTCCTTCCCACTGAGGCAGTGAGCTCTCAGAGGGTAGGAAGGGTCTCATTCATTCTCCATGCTCAGTGCTGAGAAAGAGTAGATAAACACAAATATCTAGGGTAAGAATGAAAGAACTAAGAAAAAGCTACCAGAACCCTGAGGACATGACCTACTCTTTACTTCAAAAATCCTGCCTATAGTACCCCAAAGAATTAGTTTTGGTCGTTTAACTTTAAAAAAATGCTAGAAAACACTTTTTCCTAAATTCTTAAAATAGTATTCCTCTCTTTTTTTAAAGTTACTTTTACTACTTAATGTAAACTTAAGTAAATCTACTCATCTGTTGTATTGAATTGTTACTAACCTTCTGGGCAGCTAGTTCAATTAAAATTGCTGAACTTTGTGTGTGGCCTAAACCTCTATTCTTGTCTCTTTCAAATCCTCTAGTGAAATATGCTGATCATTGCTTGGTCACAATCTATTTAAATAACATGTTTTTACGAGAGATTTTAGAAAATGCTTGTATTCTTTTGCTAGGGTGGCCATAATAAAGAACCACAGACCAGTACCTTAAACAACTGAAACTTACTTTGTGACAGTTCTGGAGGCTGGAGTCCAAGATCAAGGTATTGGCAAGGTTGGTGTCTCCTGCGATCTCTCTCCTTGGCTTGTCAATAACAGTCTTCTACCTCTGTCTTCGTATGCTTTTCCACCTGTATCCTAATTAGGTCTGTGTCCTAATTTTCTCTCCTTTTTTTTAAGATTTATTTATTTATTTGAGAGAGAGAGAGCACAAGTGAGTGGGGAGGGGGTGTTTCAGGAGGTGGAGGTGAGGCAGGAGAGGGGCAGAGAGAATCTCAAGCAGACTCTGCACTCAGTGGAGAGCCAGATACAGGGCTCCTGGTCATAATCCTGAGATGATGACCTGAGCCAAAATCAAGAGTCAGACCCATGAGAGACCAAGCCATCCAGGTGCCCCCTAATTTCTTCTTCTTCTAAGGACATGAATCATATTGGATTAGGGACTATCCTAATGATCTTATTTACACTTAATCCCTTCTGCAAAGACCCTGTCTTCAAACATGGTTACACTCTGAGATATGGGGGTTTAAGGACTTCGTCAGATGGATTTTGCAAGGGACACAGTTCAGCACATAGTGGACTTTACATCATGTCCCTTGCTGATGGTCTTTCTTGAGGAGCTCTAAAGAGGGTTGAATGTCTCCACCCGGCAGACCAGGCCCAACACTGCCCCTGGGGCACCAAGCATTGTGCTTGGCCAAACCTTGCTAAGTGAGATGACATTTAGCTGAAACCTCCAAATCCAGTTCCGTGCTTCTCAAAAGGAATTCAGGAATTCAGGGCAGTGATGGATCAGGTTCTTCTGTGAGCTGTTCTCCAAACTTCACTGAGAGCCCTGAGCCCCAGAGGTCGCGTCTATAAACACAATAGGCAGAACAGTGCCTACTAAGCCACTTTGTCACCTCAGAGCGACAAGAAAAATATAGTTATCTGCTGAGTAATGAGCCGTATCCAGGAACTCTTGGGCAGCAGTAATTGCCATGGGGTTTGGCCTCGGTGCTGACAGATGCAGAGCTTCCCAGCTCACACAGGAGGACAGCTCTCAGATGACAACTGATTTATGGGGTCCGTGGAGGGGCTTCTCTAATTAGGAATCAGAGCCAGCCTGCAGTATTCTGCAGGCCCTGGAAGAGGCCCGCTGAGCAAAACTGTCCCCTGGAATGACAGCATTGTCCTCTGTCTATTTGTGGTGTCATTAACAAGTTAAAATAAAACTCTCTTGACAGGTGTGTTGGCTTCATGACTAAGAGGCAATGGCTTTGTGAATTGCAGGATGTTTTTACCAGCACACATAACTCACAGGAATGTGCACCACAGAGCTGCCTGAGGTCAGACAGAGACTTCCTGAAACATAAACACCCTATTTGCCTAAAACCCCTGTGTGTGCACTGAAACACTCAAAAAGGGAGAAGACAACCTTGCTCCTCCTGGCTACCATCTGCTAAGCTGGAACGAGGTAAGAGGAAGACACACTGAAAGTAACATGATCAAGTCACCTCTTGCCCCAGGTTTTGAAAGAGTGAAGTGGGCTCATAAAATGATCAAGGGGGCTTTGATATATCTCATTTGGGCTTACACGGATGACTTCTTTTACAGTTGTCAAGATGATTAGAAGCCAGATCTCTCTTAGAGAGAGGTTCTCCAAAGGGAAATAGACTCTGAAAACTTTCTAAAATTATCCCAAGCTTTAAAATTAAACAAGGTTTGGAAATATATATATATATATATATGTATATATATATATATATATTAGACTGGGGAAAAAATAGAGTTGGGGCACCAGGGTGGCTCAGTTGTTAAGCATTTGCCTTTGGCTCAGGTCATGATTCCAGGGTCCTGGGATCGAGCCTGCTGAGCAGGGAGGCTGCTTCTCCCTCTCTCACTCCCCCTGCCTGTGTTCCCTTTCTCACTCTCTCTTTCTCTATCAAATAAATAAATAAAATATAGGAAAAAAGAGCTGTCCCCAAATCCAATTTTCTCCCCAAACTGGTTTATACATGACTCAAAGTTTCCATGGGATGGTGGCCAAATTAGCCAAATTTTAAAAAATGCCCCATTTTCTCTCATACTTATCCTTATGCCAATTGATGAAGGTGTCACTTACAAATTAATTTCAATCACTTCTGGTGAATAGTTTTTTTTTTAATGTTCCAAGAAGAGAAATGACATTTTAAATTTTAGATCCATAATAACCAATAAGAGGCACTTAGAATCCTACTGCTTGACTTATCAACAACAGTTCTAAGTGAGGCTTTACAGTTCTGAATTAAGTTTAACTGAGCCTGGGTACACTTGATGTACGAATGTTTAGAGACATTGTAAAAGTCTCTAAACCACTGTTATTAGCACAGGGAGTGTCCAATGCTTCACCCACAGTAGTTTATGAATCATGGCCAAGAGGATAGAGCCCAGAGTTGGCCAGAATACAGAGTGTGAGTGACACCTAGGAAATGATGGGCAGGAAACCATGGCAGCTTTGTCTCTACCCTCATGACCTTAGTGAAAGTAACAACTCCTCTGGCTCTCTTCCCACTTTACAGTGTTTTTTCTCACTGTTTATGAAGGAAGGAACTTGTGGTACAGATAACATCTCTCCCATCCATCTCTGGTGTAACCCCTCTACTGATGTTCAGAACTTTTCCCCTAAGTCCTATGAGGCAAGTCTGCAGAAGAACTCAGACATCCTAAAACCTGCATCTTCAGAACTGAACTAATTCTCCTCCCTCCCTGCACATTCACTCTTATTTTCTTTTCACCCAACAGCTTAATTAAATACTCCTAATCGTCCTTCCTCCTCTCTTTCTTATATACAGTCACTGCATTTTTCTCAGACCTTTCCCCTGCCACTTATCTACTGCCAATGACTTGGTTAAATTTCTTAGCAATTTATTTTGTTCCTTTGTTTTTTTTTTTTTAATGAGCTTTTATGGGGGTTGGGCACTACTAACAATGGGTTCACACCTTAATTTTATAAACTCTTAGTTAGCAGGTATTGCCACAGGGGTGGCAGGAACTGTGCTAAGCAATGAAGATTCAGAGATAAAAGATACTAGCCTGAACTTAGAGATATGGAAAAAGAGTTAAACCAAGGTGGGGGGTGGGGAGGGGCAAATAATGTACTTGTATTAAATCTACCTGGTAAAAGGCAAGTGGTAGGGAGTGCAGCAACAGGAAGAAGAGTTTGATAATGTTGGCGTCTAATGAGGATTTTGAAGGATAAGTAGATATGAGAGATGTAAGCAAGTAGGATGGTTGCTACAGATGAAAGAAATGACACGTACAATGACACATAGAGAAGTCACCATGAGTTCATCCAGCTGCCACTAGTTTAGCAGAGCTGAGGGATTATGATATGAAGAACGTGGTATGAATGTTGTAAAAGGCAATGAAAGATTTTTCAGGAGGTATAATGGTCTTAACATATATCCATTAATTTGTTCTTAGTTGTCCCCCCCAAAAATGGGGGCTAATTCCCTTCCCTTTTCTTCTAATGAATAGAATGTGGTGAAGTGATGCATTCCTGCAAGGTCTGGGCCATGACGGAGATGAACCACAGGCTGGGCAGCTCCCCTGAGGGCCCCCAGCGAGGCAAGCTCCCTGGGGGCAGAGTTGAGTGTGGAGGTCAGGCTGAGTGTGAGGCTCTGGGTTTGTGGGGGGCGGTGCCAGGCTGGGGGTGGCCTCAGGAGGGTATGCAGGTTTCTTCCACTCTGAGGGTTCTGCGCAGCTCCAAATGGCCCAGTTTCCTCCTGGGTGGCAGGTGGAGTCTTGCTCAGGGCCCCCAATCTAGAGGGCTTGGGGGCCAGGCCGCTGGGGATGGAAGTCTATAAACCCAACCTAGGGTCAGAGTTCGGGCCTAGGGGCATCCAGACCTGATCTGCTGCCACTGAGGGGAGCTCCCCGGGGACAGAGTTGGGGGTGGTCAGCCTGAGTCAGGCTGAGTGTGAGGCTCTGGGTTTGTGGCCTGGGGTGTCACTGAAGGTGGGGTGGCCTCAGGGGCACATGCAGCTTTCTTCCACTTTGAGGGTTTTGCACAGCTCCAGCATGGTTTCCTCCTGGGGGGCAGGCAGAGTCCTGGGGTGTGGCTCAGGAGACCCCAATCTGGAGGGGTTGGGGGCAGGCCTCTGGGGTCGGAAGCCTGGAAACCCAACCTAGGGTTAGGGTTAGGGCCTAGGGGCATGGCTGGCCCAACCTGCCAGCACTGAGGCAGGCTCCCCAGGGGGCTGAGTAGAGGGCAGGGCTTGCTGGCATTTTGTAGTGATTCTGGCCGTGTGTGCAACTGCATTTGGAGTGCTTTCTCGCTATCTTCGTGTTGTGACCCCCCCACCACCACCACCACAGGCCAGGCCTATATGGCTCCGCTGAGGGCCTCCACCACTGGAGCAAGTTTGTGGGGTTTCTGGCCAATTCCCATGAGCTTCCTGCCCAAATCCCTTTGGGCTGATATCTCTGAAGCTCTGGAATAAGTTCTGACAAGATTTGAACTAGATCTCAAAGGATTTGGACCGAGGTTATGCAATGTCTGAGGTCTCACGATATTTGAAATGACTTCTCACAAGGTTTCTACCCAATTTTCATGAGAATTCTACCCAAATCGATAGACTTGTGAGAATTGCCCAAGTTCTCAGATTTGTTCTGTGATCTCTCGAGCTTTGAAATAAGTTCTCACGAGATTTGGACTGGGATCTCACAGGATTTGGACTGATATCATGTGATGTCCCTGAGTTCTTATGATATTTGAAATGGGTTCTCAAGAGATTTTTTTTCTCAGGAGATTTTGAATAAGATCTTTCCAGCTTTGGAATAAGTTCTCATCTCATATTTGGAAGGAGTTCTCATGACACTTGGGTAAAAATCTCATGAGTGTTGCCTGAGTTCTCATGAGATTTAGATTGAAATCTCATACCTCCTGTGGTGAGAACTGACACTGCCACTCTGTCCAGAGTCATGCACTACAACTCACCACTGCCTACAGTGGCAACAAGCTGCACAGCCTCGCAATTACTGGTCCCGCAGTGTATCTCAACACTGTCTCTAGTGGCCTTAAGAATCACTGCAAAGCCTTCCAGTGTCTCTTGCACTGCAGCTGACCTCTGCCTCCAGTGGTGGGAACCAACACTGCCCCTTCTTCCAGGGTCTCACACCGCAGCTCACCCCTACGTCCAGTGGTGTGAAAGGGCACTGACGTGTTTTCTAGGATCTCACACTGGAGTTCAACACTCCCTCCTGTGGAGGCAAGCTGTAGTGTTACATCTCCTTGCTCCTCTCACGGTGCAGCTCACCACTGCCTCCAGTGGCAGGAATGGACACTGCCTCTCCTTCCAGTATCTCGCCCTGCAGCTCACCACTGCCTCCAGTGGTAGGAAACTGCACTGCCACTCCTTGCGGCATCCTAACTGCCGCTCACCAGGGCCTGCAGTAGCGGGTTACTTCATTGTCACTTTCTTCCAGCATCTCCCATGGCAGCTCAGCACTGCCTTCAGTGGCAACAAGCTGCACATCCACGCCATCCATGGTCTCGCACTGCATCTCAATACTGTCTCTGGTGGCCGTCGGAAGCACTGCAAATCCTTCTGGCATCCCTTGCACTGCCGCTGAGCACTGCCAGCAGGGGCCGGAACCAACATTTCCATTTCATCCAGGGTCTCGCAGTGTGAATCACCACTGTTTCCAGTGCCTGCAAGCTGCACTGGCACGTCTCCCGGTAGCTCTCCCAATGCAACTCAGCACTGCTCTAGTAACAGACTTCTGCACTGCCATGCCATCAAGCAGCTGTCATCATTCATTTTTCCACCACTGGAGGCAGTGCTGAGCTCCAGTGCAACAGATGCTGAAAGATGAGGCAGTTCAGGTTGCCGCCAAGGGAAGCAGTGCTGAGCTGCAGTGGGCAAGACTCTGGAAACCGTGCCGCTGGAGCTTCCCAACAATGGATGCAGTGGATAGGTGTGGGAAGGCGAGGCAGTGTGGATCCCTGCCACTGGGGGGAGTGCTGAGTTACAGTCTGAGGAAAGGTGAAAGATGTGCCAGTGAAGGGGCACCTGAGTGGCTCAGTGGGTTAAAGCCTCTGCCTTCAGCTCAGGTCATGATCCCAGGGTCCTGCCCACATCAGGCTCTCTGCTCAGCAGGGAGCCTGCTTCCCTTCCTCTCTCTGCTTGCCTCTCTGCCTACTTGTGATCTCTCTGTTAAATAAATAGATAAAATCTTTAAAAAAAAAAAAGATGTGCCAGTGTGGCTTGAGACCAGTGGAGGCAGTTGTGTTCTGCATTGCGAAACACAGAAAGGCGTGGCAGTGCAGGCTCACCCCAGTGAAGGAAGTGGTGAGCTGCAGTGGGAGAAGACATTCCAAATGCAAGGTGCACATGCAGCCCGAATCACTGCAGAACGCTGGCAACACATGCCCTCTACTCAGCTCCCTGGGGAGCCAGCCTCAGCAGATTGTGCCTGCAATGCTCCTAGGCAACCTAACCCTAGGTTGGGTTTTCAGGCTTCTGTCTCTAGAGGCCTGGCCCCCAAGCCCTCCACATTGGAGACTCCTGAAACACCCCAAGACTCCTCTGCCTGCCACCCAGGAGGAAACTACCATTTGGAGCTGCGCAAAACCCTTAGAGTGGGAGAAACCAGCATGTCCCACTGAGGCCAGCCCCCACATTTGGCGGCCCCCTGGCCACAAACCTGGAGCATGACACTCAGCCTGACCCAGACCCACAAATCTGCCCCCCGGGGAGATCGCCTCAGCGGGGGCCCTCATATGAGCCATGTGGGCCTAGCGCATGGAACTGGATGGTCATAATACGAACCTGGTGAGAAAGCACTCCAAACACCAGGCACGTGTGTGGCCCGAATTGCCACACAATGTCAGCCACTTCTCATGAGCTTTTTTCCCAAATCAATATCGATTTGGGCAGAAAGCTCATGAGAATTGGCTGTAAACCACTGGCAACCTTGCTTCTGGCAGTGGGAGACCTCAAGGGAGCCGCCCGGGCCTGGGCTTTGGTCCCAAGTGGTCACAGCCTGAACCTCATGAGAAAGTACTCTAAACGCCAGGTGCACGCGTGGTCCGTATTGCCCCAGAACACCAGCAATTCATGCACTCTACTCAGCCCACTGAGGAGCCCACCTCAGTGCTGGCAGATTGGGCCTGCCATGCTCCTAGGCCCTAACCCAACCCTAGTGTGTGTTTTCAGGCTTCTGTCCCCAGAGGCCTGGCACCAAAGCCCTCCAGAAAGGGGACCCTTGAGCAACATCCCAGGACTCTGCCTGCCACCCAGGAGGAAACTGTGCCATTTGGAGCTGTGCAAAACCCTCAGAAGGGGAAAAACCTGCATGTACCCCTGCAGCCACTCCCACCTTTGGCGCCCACTGGGGCCACAAACCAGGAACCTGATGTTCAGCTTGACCCCCAGCCTCAGTTCTGACCTCGGGGAGCTCACCTTAGCAGGGCACTCAGGGGAGCCGCATCGGTCCGGCCTGTGGGCCCAGAAGGTCACAAAACATACCTAGTGAGAAAGCAATCCAAACAACAGGCTGGTGCACACCCCAAATTGCTGCACAACGTCAGCCAATTCTCACGAGCTTCCTGCCCAAATTGATATCAATTTGGGCAGAAAGCTCGTGAGAATTTGCTGGAAATCCCCATTGAGCTTGCTTCTGGCAATTGTGGCCCTCAGGGAAGCCACCTGGGCCAGGCCCCTGGTCCTGAGGAGTCATGACCCAAACCTCATGACAAAGCACTCAAAACGCCAGGCATACACAAGGCATGAATCACCCCAGAATGCCAGCAACTCATGGCCTCTTCTAAGCCACCTAGGGAGCCCACATCAGCACTAGCAGATTGGACCTGCCATGCCCCTAGGTTCTAAACCTAACCCTAGGTTGAGTTTTCAGGCTTCTGTCACCAGAGTTCTGGTTCCCAAGCGCCCTCCAGATCAGGGACCCCTGAGCCACACCCCACGACTCTGCCTGCCACCAACGAGGAAACCATGATGTTTAGAGCTGCACAGAACCCCCAGAGTGGGAGAAACCTGCATGCACCCCTGAGGCAATCCCCATATTCTGCACCTCCCCTGGCTACCAACCTGGAGCCTGACCAGCCACTGACCACCACCCTCAACTCAGCTCCCCAGATAGGTCCTGTCAGGAAGGAAACCATGCCATTTGAAGCTGGGCAAAACCCTCAGAATGGGAGAAACTCGCATGACCCCTTGAGCCCACCCCAACCATTGGCACCTCCCCTGGCCACAAACCCAGATCCTGTCACTCAGCCTGACCCCTACCCTCAACTCAGTCCCCCAGGGAGCTCACCTCAGTGCCGGTAGTTCGGGCCTGCCACGCCCCTCGGCCATAAACCTAACCCTAGGTTGTGTTTTCAGTCTTCCTTCCCCAGAGGCCTGGAGCCCCAGAGCTCTGGACTGGGGACCCCTGGGACACACAGGACTCTGCCTAACTCCCAGAAGGAAACCGTGCCACTTAGAAATCCGCAAGGGATTCAGACCTGGAGAAATCTTCATGCCCACCTGAGGCCACTCCCCACTTCCCGAGGCCCCCTAGACATAATCCTGGAGCCTGAAACTCAGCCTGACCAATGCCCTCAACTCAGCCCTGTGATGCTCCCATCAGCATCTGCAAAATGGGCCTGCCATGCTTGCAGTCCTTAACTCTAACCCTAGCTTTAGTTTTCTGGCTTCAGTCCCCTGAGATGTGACCCCCGCCAATGCCTTTCAGATTGGGGACACCTGAGCCATCCCCCAAGACTCTGCCTTCTACCCAGAAGGAAACTGTCTCATTTGGAACTCTTCAAAGGATTCAGAGCAGGAGACATCTGCATGCCCACCTGTGGCCACCCCCACTTTCATTGGCCCCATGAACTCAAACCTGGAGCCTGACCCTCAGCCTGATCCACACATCAACTCTTCCCACCTCAGTGACAGCAGATCAGGTCCCAATGTCCCTAGGGCCTATCCTGTAACCCTAGTTTGGGTTTCCTGACTTCTGTGCCATAAGCCTGGCACCCAAGCCCTCTTATTCTGAAACATTTCCAAAAAATAGAACTGGAAGGAAAACCTCCAAACCCTTTGGTAGAGGCCAGCATAATCTTGATCCTAAAACCAGACAAAGACCCCACCCAAAAGGAGAATTACGGACCATTATTCCTAATGAATATGGATGCAAAAATTCTCACCAACATACTAGCCAATAGGACCCAACAGTACATTGAAAGGGTGATTTATCATGACCAAATCAAATTTGTTCCTGGGCTGCAAGGCTGGTTAGAAAACTACAAATAAATCCATGGAATACACTACCTTAATAGAAGAAAGAACAAAAACCATAGGATTGTCTCATTAGATGCAGAAAAAGCATTTGACAAATGAAAGCATCCTTTCTTGATCAAAACTCTTCACCGTGGAGGGATAAAGGGTACACACCTTCACATCATAAAGGCCATCTAGGAGAAACTCACAGAGAATAACATTCTCAATGGGGAAAGCAGAGCTTCTCCCTTCAGATCAGGAAGACAACAGTGACGCCCATTCTCGTTACTATTGTTCAACACAGTACTAGAATTCCTAGCCTCAGCCATCAGACAACAAAAAGAAATAAAAGGCATCCACATCAGCAAAGAAGAAGTCAAACCTTCACCCTTTGCAAACAGTAGAATACTTTCTGTGGAAAAGAATACTTTTCTTTTGAGGTGAGAAGACTCCACCTCAAAATTGCTAGAACTCATCCAGAAATTTCGTAAAGTGGCAGAATGTAAAATCAATGCACAGAAATCAGTTGCATTTTTCTACAGCAACAATGCGACAGAAGAAAGAGAAATTAAGGAGTTCATCCCATGTATAATTGCACCCAAGACCATAAGATACTTAGGATTCCATCTAACCAAAGGTGCAAAGGATCTGTCCTCAGAAAACTGTAGAGTTATCATGAAAGAAATGGAGGAAGACACCAGAAAATGGAAAAATGCTCCATGCTCATGGATTGGAAGAACAAATATTGTGAAAATGTCTGTGTTACCTGGAACAATCCACAGATTCAATGCAATCCCTATCAAAATGCCATCCACATTTTTCACAGAACTGAAATAAATAATTCCCAAATTTGCACAGAAGCAGAAAAGACCCCAAATAGCCAAAGAGAAGAAAGAAAAGAAAACCAAAGCTGGTGGCAACCCAACTTCAGACTTCAAGCTCTATGACAAAGCTGGAATCATCAAGATAGTATGGTACTTTCACAAAAACAGACCCATAGATCAATGGAACAGAACAGAAAAACTAGAAATGGACCCTCAACTCTAGGGTCAAATAATCTTCCTCAAAGCAGGAAAGAATATCCAATGGAGGGAAAAAAGTCTCTTTTTTCCCTCCATTGGATATGGTGCTGGGGACCTGGGACAGCCACATGCAGAAGAATAAAACCGAACCATTTCCTTATGTCATACACAAAAAATAGACTCCAAATGGATGAAAGACCTCAATAGGAGATAGGAATTCATCCAAATCCTCGAGGAGAACAGAGGCAGCAACCTCTTTGATCTCAGTCAGAGAAACTTGTTGCTAGACTCTTCTCCAAAGATGAGGGAAACAAAGGCAAAAATGAACCATTGGGATTTCATCAAGATAGAAAAACTTTTGCACAACAAAGGAAACAGCACAACAAAGGAACAGAATGAGAGAAGATATTTTCAAATGTCATATCAGATAAAGGGCTAGTATCCAAAATCTAGAAAGAACTTACCAAACTCAACACCCACAGAACAAATATTCCAATCAAGAGATAGGCCAAAGACATGAACAGACATTTCTCCAAAGAAGACATCCAAATGGCCAACAGACACATAAAAAAGTGCTCAACATCCTTTGACATTAGGAAAATACAAATCAAAACCATAATGAGATACCACCTTACACCAGTCAGAATGGCTAAAATGAAGAAGTCAGGAAATGACAGATGTTGGTGAGGATGTGGAGAAAGGGGAACCCTTTTATACTGTTGGTGGGAATGCAAGCTGGTGAAGCCATTCTAGAAAACAGTGTGGAGGTTCTTCAAGAAGTTGAAAATAGAGCTACCTTACATCCCTGCTATTGTACTAGTAGGTATTTACCCCCAAAACACAAATGAGTGATCTGAAGGGGCACCTGTACCCCAATGTCTATAGCAGCAATGCCCACAAGAGCTAAAGTATGCAAAGAGCCCAGATGTCCATTGACAGATGAATGGAGAGGACAATGAATTGAATATGATGCAGCCATCCAAAAATAAAATCTTGCCATTTGTAATGACACATATGGAATGAGAGGGTATTATGCTAAGCAAAATAAATCAATTAGAGAAGGATAATTAGCATTGTCCTTCCCTGATTAGCTTATTTCATGGATGATATGTGGAATTTAAGAAACAAGACAGAGAATCATAGGGGAAGAGAGGGAAAAAGGAAGCAAGATGAAACCAGACTGGAGAATGGGGTAGCTGGGTGATGGACATGGGGAGGGTATGTGCTGTGGTGAGCACTGTGTGGTGTGTAAAACAGAAGGATCACAAACCTGTACCCCTGAAACAAGTAACACATTACATGATCCTAATAAAAAAGAAGTGAAAGAAAAACATTTGGAATGCAAATGTAAACTAAGTAAAAATAAGTAATAATCTCACTGATAAGAAAGCAAGTAAGCAAGGAAACAAGCGACTAATGGACCTGCAGTCACCATACTCCAATTTCAAGCTAGATTACAAAGCTGTTGTCATCAAAACAGTATGGTACTGGCATAAAAACAGACACACAGGTCAATGGAACACAATGGAAAGCTTGGAAACTGATAATCATAGTACTTTTGGCAGTTTATCCATTCATATATTAAAGGTATATTTAAACTTAGCTCTGATAGAAGTATTAACTCTGAATGGGAATTAATAATATTGATGTCCTGTTCCAACAGTTGCTTCCAATAAATGCATTTATTTAAACATGCTCTTTTAGATAAATATATATTATAAAATAAGGATGATTTAGAATCCATACCTTTAAGAAAAATTAAATTCACTTTAAGAAACCTAACAGGGAAAAGGAAATATAGATATCCATCATCACAACTGAGAATATCACAAAAGAAGACAATCGGACACAATCTGGTATCTGATGGAAGAAGAATAATACTATTTAAGTACTTCTGCCCAAATGTTCAACCTGTTGAAAGCTATAGATCTAGCTACTCATTTACAAAACCACAGATGTCAGAGAAAAGTCCTAACAAAGAGTATGAAGACATCATCAATGAAGCCTACACTGCATATATTCTGACAGGAAAAATATTTTCCCAACAAATAAATGGTAAGATCAGAAAGAAATAAAGCAAGGAAGGAAGGAAACAAAGAAAAGAAAAAAAAAGAAAAGAAAAGAAAGAAAGGAGAAACCTCAGAAATTAACCCACACATGTATGGTCTTACTTATGACACAGCAGCAGAAAATATACAATGGGGAAAGGACTGTCTCTTCGGTGGATGGTACTGGGAAAACTGGACACTAAATGCAGAAGAATGTGACTGGATCACTTTCTTACACCACACATACAAATTATGAATGAATGAATGACTTGAACATAAGAACTGAATCTATAAACCTCCAAGAAGAAAACACAGGCAGTAAGTTTCTCAATATTGGTTTTGCTGAAGAGTCTTTTATATCAGACACCAAAAGAAAAAGCAACAAAAACAAAAATAAGCAAGTGGAAGGACATCAAACTGAAATTTCTGCATGGCAAAAGAAACCATCAGATCCTTAAAAACCAACCTCCCCAATGAGAAAAATCAATGAGAAAAAAATATCTGCACATCATATCTGTGAGAAGAGGCTAATACCCAAAATACACAAGCACTCCTTCAAATCCAAACAAAAACTGAATAAAAACTGGGAGAATATGTAATAGATACTTTCCAAAGATGGCCTACAGGTGGCCAACAGACACAGAAAAACTTGTGCAACATCATTAACTGTTGTCAGGGAAACAGAAGTCAAAACCACCATCACCTATTACCTCACAACTGTCGGAGCGGCAATCGTCCCAGAGACAGACACCAGGTGCGGTCAAGGGTGTGTAGACAAGGGGACACCGTGCACTGTTGGTGGGAATGGAAATTGGTGCAGCCACTGTGACAAATGCTATGGAGGTTCTGGAAAAAAATGAATACAACTACCACATGCTCAGTCAGTGCTCTACTGAGTATTTCTTTGGAGAACACAAAAATACTCCCTCCAAAAGAGAGATGCACTCCCATGTTCATGGCAGCATTATTCACAATGATCAGACATGGAAACACAGACCTTGGGAGCCCTATGCTAAGTAACTCAGACACAGAAAGACAAACACCAGAGGCTCTCATGGACATTCCACACAGAAAAAAAAATACTGATTGCATAGATAATGAGAACAAATTGGTGGTTGCCAGATCCAGGGATGGTGGGGCGGAAGGGGTGAAGCTGGTCAAAGGTGCCCTGTTTGAGTGATAAAATCCGCAAGTCATGGAATGTTCTATTCAGTATGGAGACGAAAGCTACCCCTGCAGAATGGGGTACAGGCTCCCCCGCTACTTGAAAGTACAGTGTTCCTAGGAAACCTTTCACAGCAGAAATGGTGTAAAAGAAATATCATTCATTCCTACAGAAAAATGAGTGAGCACACTCAGACACCAAAAGTTCCTTCTCTTTGGCTTTTCTTAGGCCTCAGGACACAACATCCTAACAGATGCCCAAAATAAATGGAGATAAAGCACAGCAGACACTCACAGATGCAATCCAAAGTGCTGGTGGCTAGATGTGGAGAGCAGTGCCCAGGAAGGAGCTGTTGGGGTGCACACCACCTCTGTAGCGGTTCCCCACAAAACAGATGCTGAATGCAATGTGAACTTCTTCACTTTTTTTTTAAGATTTTATTTATTTATTTGAAACACAGAGAGAGATCACAAGGAGGCAGAGAGGCAGAGAGAAAAGGGGAAGCAGGCTCCCCGCTGAGCAGAGAGCCCGATGCAGGGCTCGATCCCAGGACCCTGAGATCATGACCTGAGCTGAAGGCAGAGACTTAATCCACTGAGCCACCCAGGTACCCCTTCTTGACTTTTTTCATAAGAGAGAAATCCTCTTCAAGTTTCTTCCTGCTACTAGAGCTAGGTCACAACATAGATCTTTCCAAAAAGCCAAGTGTCTTACCATGAACTTCGAGAAAAGTGGGGGAGACTTGTATCTGAAAGTTGTTGAGGGGGTAGATGCTCAGAATTCTCCCAGACACAAATATCAATAGACCCACTGTGAAAGGCACCTTTCTCAGCAGGTGGAACACAGACTGCCTCCTATGCCCAGAAACCTCCTCCTTTGTCTTGCTTGGGACAACCCACAAGAGCTAGGAGTTACCTCAATTCCTCCTTTCTCCCATTCCCAATATTGAATGAAAGAATTGGCAAATCCTGTGAGCTCCATCTTCAAGAGGTACCCAGAATAACACTAACTCCTCCTTCCAAGGCCACCTGTCTGGTCCACATTGGAGCCTATCTTTTGCCTGAGTTCCTGGAAAAGCTTCATCATTGACCTCCCTTATCCATCCTCAACCCTGTGTCATCTGTTCTCAACACTGTAGCCAGGATGGCCCAGTGAAACAGGGTTCCATGGGGTCACGGCCTTGTAATGGCTTTCAGTCACTCTACTGTCACCTCCCTGAGGTCATGTCCTAAGCTGTCTCCTATGGCCACAGGGCCTTCTTGCTGCTCCTGGACATACCTGGTATGCTCCTGCCCCAGGGCCTTTGCATATGCTTTCCCTTCCTTTAGAAGGCTCTTGATGTGAGATCACTCACCTTCTTTCAAACTTGACTCAAGCATCACCTTCCTAGTGAAGTCCCACCTGGCCCCTATGTAAATAGCAAGCACCACCGCCACCTCTGCTTCAGCATCCCAGGCCTGTCTCCTGCTTTCTATTTCCAGAGCAGCTATCACAGTCACCAGTCCATCTTGGCAAGGGAGAAATGGAGGCCTACTCAGATGATCGTTTCACCACTGACTTCCTCTGATTTCCTAGTCCAGACCCCTGGGGGAAAAGGTAACCAGAGCTTTTGCACAGCCAGGATGCCTAGGACAATGGGTCCCCCTACTGCACCCTGAAGACCCTCAGGAAAATGAGCCACAAGAGGAATCCACTTGCACATGAAACCTGAAACCAGACAACTTCCTCGATTCCAGGTGAGCACACACACTTCATCCCCTTGCCTGATGTGCTCATCTGAGAAAGCTGAGCAGAGAAGCATCCCAGGGTCCAAATCTCCCTCTGTCCAAGGTCCTGGGAAACAGACATCTCTCCTCCCTGCACCATCCATCTGTGATTGACATTCGGCATCCTCCTGTGCTGGGGCAGAATGGTGCACCTGTCCCCTTTTCCTGGGACGTCATCACAAACCAGGCTTTGCTGCACACTCTTCAGGAAGGAACCTGCAGCAGCAGAAGCAGCAAGTCGCCCAGGTTTGATCTCAGTCTCGGACATCAGGCCCCATGTGGAATGAGAGCTTCAAGGAGACTGGTGTGTCATGTGGCCTTGGAACCTCATGACAGGAGCTGAGATTTCAGTTCCAAACGAAAATTGTCCTCTTCCACACAGCACAGGAAAGTGGAGGATTTCTCAGGGGTGTGGCTCTGGAAGAAGTGCTTCTGTTGGCTGAATTCACAGGCACCAGGCAGAGGACAGCTACAGAGCCTTATCTAAAGAAGCAAGGGGAACACTGGGCAAGAATCCATAATGCTGCCTGTGGGCTCCTTCCCACCAAGCCCCCTGCTGAGACAAGGGCTGGAGAACCAAACAGGAAGTAAGTTTCCTATCACATCTGCAGCAGGAGGGCTGGCAGGGAGCAGAGCCCTGTCCCTGGAGCAAGCTGGCCTGTGCATCAAGAGCCCATCGCCATGGCCCACAATCTCCCAGCTATCTGAATGGACTCCCCTGCGAGGCTCACACTTGCTGACATGGTCTCCTAAGACTCAGAGTCTGCTTTCCATCCCCGCTCACTGCTGCTCACAGAGAAGCCAACTCCAGTCTCAGAAACCTTCATCATTAGCTCTGGAATTCCTTGGGTTTGTCTACACCGGCCCACCCAGGTGTCCCCTCCAGATCATTCCTACAGTGTGCTAGGGTTTTGAGTCACCTTCAAGCTGCCCTTCAAATGGCAGGAACTGGTCTCATGAGGCAGACCAGCCAAGTCACTCTGTGTGCGGGAAACTCAGACCACATCCTCCCTGAACACCAATGCTTCCAAGTCCAAGCTTCAAACCCTCACTCACTGGGCACAGAGCACCACGTCAGCATGAACACTGCTCTTTCAGATCTCTTGTTTCCCATTCCTTCGAGCCAGAAACCAAGCTCCGGTCACCGCTCTATCTGCCCTTCAGAGAAGTAAGGAAAAGGATAGAATCAAATACTATGTGTTCACAGCACACTTCTATCCAAATAGAATTCCTTGTTCTTTCTCATGCAGGTAGCCCAGCATTGCCCATACTAATGAGAGGCACCACAAGTTCGGTCCTCATGTATATAGCTGACCTTGTGTTTTCCCTTTTGGTATTTGAATCTCAAAGTCAATGTGTCAATTGGTTTCTCAAAATAACAAGGATAATGACATGGTCATGTAAAGGTCTGGATCTCCATAACCAGACAACATGGCTCTGGTTCAGATAAGGATGAAGATACAACCTCTTCCCATGAAGCAAAGCCAACACCCTCAGGGATCCTGACATGCCTCACAGATGTTCTGATGACCCATCATTTCCACCATCTAACTTTCGAAACTTCATTCACACGCAAGGAAAGGAAGACAAATGAATATCTCAGCCTGGTAATGTGGAGAAGTCTGCACTGGAGTGAGAGGGACAGATGAAGAGCTCATGTGTGTTGGCTGAGGCTGGCTGGTGGCACAGAAGAAAGTGCTTTCCCATCTCTCCACCTGTGCCCCACCTGTCCTCAGCCAGGAACCTGCTCACTGCCCTGACTTGTCACAATTGCCATTCAGGGGACACACAGCCACCTGTGGAGCCAGCTCTGCCCACTACCTCCTGCAGAATGCACTCTGCTCTCCTCTGGGACCCCTGTCAGCTCCACCCAACCCTGGAACTCCCCTGTCTGCCTCAGAGCTCCAAGATCCCCCTGCCTTCTTCCAAAATTACACTGGCCCAAGGCTTTCATGAGAAAGGGAGAAGGCTATTTCATGAATGGTTAGCACTTCCTTTCTTCTTCTGTCATATTTCTCTCCACTTACCTTTCTACTTGGGCACAGTAAGTAACATATCAATGGAGTATGCATATGCTCTGGGATCTGAATCTTTCATTGCAGCTTTCTGAGGACTCCTTATGCAATAAGAAACTAGCATACCCTACCACAGTGTGTTTGAAAAAACTATCATCTACAGAATAGGAGAGCAAAAATCCCTCCATTTTAGCCTCACTCTTCATGAAGCAGAACATGGTCTTTTTCTTTTCTTCATTGACTTAAATTCTAGTTAGTTTCCATGTTAATTTCCATGTTAATTCCTTTGCTTCAAGGGTAGGATTTCATGATTCCTCACCTGCATAGAATAGCCTGAGCTCATCACAACAAACGCCCCCCAAATAGCCATCACCCATTAACCCTTCCCCCCACACACCTGCCCTTCAGCAACCCTCGGTTTGTGCTCTAAGGCTGAGTCTGTTTCCTCATTGGTCTATCTTCCTCCCCCACTATGTTCATCCATGTCCTTTCTGAAATTCCAGAGGAATGAAGTCAGTGGGTATTTGTCTTTCCTTACAGATTTTGCTTAGCTTAATCCACTCTAGATCCATCCACATCCTTGCAGATGATAAGATTTCATTCTTTGTGAAGCTGGGTCCTATTCCATTGTATATCTATCTCCCACATCTTCTTTCTCCATTCATCAGTGAATGGACATTGGACATTGGGACTCCCTCCATAGTTTCACTATTGTTGATAATGCTGCTATAAACATCACGGTGCTTGGGCCCCACTGATGTGCATTTTTGTGTCCTTTGGGTAAATACCTAGGAGTGCAATTGCTGGATCCTAGGGTTGTCCAATTTTTAGCTTTTGGAGGAACCACCATACTTTGTTCCAGAGTGGCTGCAGCAGCCCGCATGACTACCAACAGTGCAGGAGTGTTCCGCTTTAAGCAGAGCATTACCTGCCAGCAATTTCCTAAGGAGGAAACAGAAACCCTGTGGGATGACCTAACCAGCGTCAGGCAAGCAGCTACAGAAATTCACCCCAGGGTTTCTGATGCCAAGTCCTTTAAAGCCACCAGTATGCCTCTATCCAGGAGAACTCCCAAAGACTTTCCTTCTGACTTCACCACCGATGAAACTACAGAGAAAATATGGTGTGTCCAACTATCTAAATGGTCCATTCAGTGAAACTAGAGAGCCAAGCTTCACTTTTAAATCATCAAAGTCTCCTCAGAATGATTTTGAATTTTCCATCTGTCCTCACTGTAAGTCTTTGGATGAAAAACTAATCAATTAAGAAACATCACCTTTGACAAATGACAAGACATCGTCCAAGTCTCTGACTGCAAAATGTCACCTAACTCTAGATGCTGGCCACTCCACCACAACCTAAGCCCAATGGAATAAACACTGCTAGATGAAGGAACAAATTATATGTTAAAAACACACACAGAATAAATATCATCTTCCCCTTCCAATCAAAGTGGTTGCCCAGGAAAGAGATGTTCCACATGCCTTCATAAGCCAGAAATGAACAGAGAAAATGGAATCCCCTGCCTTGTTCTACCTGCAGGGAAACTCAGGAACTCTGGCACCCACTCTAGATTGCTGACAGCTGCTTCAGTTGGACTTTGTGGCTCCACTAGGGACAAGAGAAAAGCCCAGGAGGTTTGGGGTTAAAGAGAAGTTTTACCTCCCATCGACATGAATGTGACATTGTGTTCAACATACCTGCTGATTTCTCTGAATGCTGATGTCCCGTGACAAGCTGCATGACTGACTCAGACTCTGATGTTCAAAACTTCCGGTCTCGTGGAGCCAGAGTGGAGAAGTGTTGTCAGGTGGGGATAAGAAGGCACCTCCGATCTAAGGCCTGCACACCTGCTCCAGTTCCTTGTAGAAAGGGAGACACATGCTTGTTTCTTAAGTAGTAATTAGCTTCATTCTAAAGTCGACCAATGCCATTGTCCTTTTTGGAGAAGCAAAGTTACTCTTCCAAAAAAACACTCAACTCATTGTTCTAAATGCAACATGAGTCCTGTCTGGTTTCCTCCAGGCTCCATACCCTCACCTGGAGGCCCCTCCTGCCCCATCCTGACAGCTCATTACCACCAAACCCAGGGAAACGGGCACAATGCTGAGTTGGTGGACGGCTCTAGGGGTTGTTACCACCACTCCTGAGTCTGGGGAAACAGGAACTATAAAGCTCACCACTTCCTTCTGGTTATTTTTGTTTCAGGCTGCCATATTTTAAGATGGTTTGTTATGCAGTGAGAGATAACTAAGACAAAAGAGCAGTGAGGAGATCAGACTTCTATTTTATAACAAAAATGTAATTGTATTCTGAACCATGGGGAATTTGTAGGAGAGGAGATAGAACAGAAGCAGTTAAATAAATTAGGTAGCTGACAGAGTAATTAAGTAGGGATGTGATAGTAGAAGTTTTCCAACAATAGAACATCGGATCACTTCTACATTCAACGATAGATGAGGAGACGGGCACGGTTGCAAGAGATCAAATAACTGCAACCACCAAAAACCTGGAGAGAAAGCACAGAAACCAAAAGAGGAGAGAATTTAAAGTAAAAGTTGTAGTGAGCCAATTAAGATAAAGGCTAATGGGCATCTACTAGATTTAGCAACCAAGAAGTTACTGGAAAACTTGGCAAAAAGGAGATTCAACTGGGGTGATGGTGATGGAAGCCAGACTGAAGTGGATTAAAGAATGACCACAAGGAAAAAAAGTAGAGGCAATAAATGCAGACTGTGCTTTCTAGAAGCTCCATGTGAATATAAGAAAAGACTACCTCCCAGCTGCTCCTCCTGTCTTGGCCCTGCATATCTGGACGTCCACTTCCCACTGCCATGAGTGTAGTCTTGCCAACAACCAAATAGCATAGGCTCCTGATTCAACGTGGTAGACCAGCCTCATGGAATGTTCTCTCATCCTTCATGAGACTCCATTTAAGTATGGGTAAACACAAAAAGGCAAGTGTAAATCAAAATAATCAGAGTCGTCAGTGGGTGAGAAACAACCCATTTTGGGAAGAAGGAAGGCAAAGGAAGAGTGGCAAGACCTAGAGAGGAGAGCTCAAAGCACTTGTAGGAGAATAGAAGCATCTGTCTGATTTACCCTCATTCGACCTCTGGGACTCAGAACACACAGCCGTGCAGTGAAACCAAAGAGGCAGTGAAGGGTGTGGTTGACGAATCAAGAACTGACTGAAGGCTGCTTCTACACTGGCTGGGCTTCTGGGGATGTTGAAATTCATTCTTCCAGATAAACAGTTCAATGACATTCCAAAAAAGAATTCCTTCAATACCACAAGATTAAGAAAGGCTCTTAAGAAAACTGACAAAGCTCTCCTGTATTTCCTCAAGGTGACTCAGCAAATGGCTGAGATGAGAAGGTCAAACATGTAGTTAGTGAACGACAACATGGAGGGTCATCACACAATCTGACAGAGAATTTTCATACCACTTCCAAAATGAACGAACCCTTGTTTTAGCTCCGCTTGTTATGTGAATTCATGTGTAGGAACAATTTTTACTTCTTTGGGGCATCTGGGTGGCTTAGTCTGACTCCTGATTTCAGCTCAGGTCATGATGTCAGGGCCAAGGGATTGAGCCCTGAGGCAGGCTCCCCTCAAGGTATGGAGCCTGCTTTGGATTCTCTCTCTCCCTCTCCCTCTATCCCTCTCCCCGCTCAAAAAAAAACCAAACTTTTTTCCCCATTGTTGTAGATAAAGTCCTCAGCCAACCTTTGTCCCACTATTTATCCTGAAATGTTAGGCATCCTTTAGATTCTTTTCAGGTGACCTTTTCCTGATGTCAACAATTACGGATACAAATTACTTCCTGGCTGTCACTCACCCCAGATCTCCTCACAGTACAGTTATTTCTGCCCATGTCCATAGCTTCTGAGACACGTCCTCTTAGCTGGAATTGTGTCTTGCTCGGTCTTGCATTTCTAGAATCTCGTGCTAAATGCTTAGTAAGAGAAAGAAAGAAGGGTGAGAAGGAGTGAAGAGTGAATCTCATTTAGCTATAAGAATAACTGCCATTCCCTCCCTGCTCCTGAAGAAGGACACTGCCCTTACAGTGGTTTGCAGCTGGGGTCTTGGGGACAGAATTGGGGCCAGACTCGATTACTACGGAGGGCTTCAGACTTTTCTTCTAGAGAGACCTCCACCGTAGGCGACCTGTGGTCAGGAGCACAACCCCCACCCAGATAAATCTGTGTCCTGCTGTCTCTTTTCTCCCTTCTCCCAGGGTCTTGACCTGGAACAGTCACTGCAAAGGTCAGTTCCTTTGTTTTCAGTCTGAGGCCCCATGGGTGTGAATGAGGATGTGAGAAAGACAGGGCAAGTCTTACATCTAGAGTCCGCAGTTGGATTTTTTATCTCTTAGGTGAGGCTGTAATTCATAGTTCATACTAGTGTTATCAGCATACACTGGCTAGCAATTATAATCAGAAATGATTAGGCAATTATCACATGAATCTACAGAGAGGCCCATTCTAGATCTAAGCTCAGAAAATGCCACATTGAAATAAAACTTTACTCATACCAGTTTTAAAAACACTTATTGAATCCCCACAATGTTGAATGCCTTAGACTCTAAGACCTATTTTAAGTATCTTCACATTCCTGGTAACACACTCTTGCATTTGCTTAAAGCTGATTTTAGCATGTTCCTTATGAGGCTGCTAAACTTCCTCCTAAACACACCAGCTCTTTTTAGGGATTTTATTTTTTCCATATATTAAAAAAAATCCATCCATTTGTATCAACCATTACCAACTAGTCTTTGAGAAGAGCGTGGCGCAGGTCCGTTCTCGAGATCTGTTCAGATCTGTTCTTGCCAGAACTCCAGGGAAAGGCTGTGGTTCCCCAGAGCTCTCTTATCACAGCACTGTCCTCAGCAGACCTGACTTACACTGCAGGATTGCTAACTCAGCAGGTGCAGCAAGACACATATCCCAGGCAGGTGCTAATAAAAAACCTGGAGAAGAACAAGGGACCATTCTCTGCACTCCTCAAAAAATGCCACCTGGAGGAAGTGAAGCTTCATCCACGAAGCATGTGGGCTCGTCACAGCCCACTAGGCAGAACGAGATCAATGCCATTGTCTGGGATGGGCTCAATGCACACTATTGTAGTTGTAGTAATGACTTCAGTGACCAAGCAGGGTAAACTCCATCTGGTTTCTGTACCCTGAAATGCCCGTGGCATCAAGGGGGGGGCCCACCTGCCACCTTTCCCATTCCCACGTCCAAGTCAAAATACTCTTGCTTATACTATCCTGTTTTAAGGATCAGCCAGCTTCTACAATTCTGGTTTGTTTGTTTGTTTCCAGGATTCTGAAGTTTTACTTATACAGAAAAGTGTGAGGGGCCAGAGGTGCAGACAAGAACAGGCTGACTTTCCAAAGCCTCCCTGATTTAATTCAATTCTCACCCAGTCCCCACCTGCCCCCAACTTGGGGGCTTAGTCCAGCTTAGGTTTTGGTGTCTCTTCAACCATCGTGGGCACACAGATTTTGCAAGGTCGGTAACTTTCTTAGGTTGGAAATAAAACAAATCAGATAAATGCACACCAAGGAGATAATGATAAATCTGATTTTTTTTCTTCCTTTGTTTGGGACAAAATAATTCTTCCTTATATAAGACAGTCCTTCCCTTTGCAGTATAATAGTACCCTGCCTGCCTGAGGTCTACTATTCCTACTGCACTATAACAAACCCAAAGTGTCCCCACACATCTCCAAACTATGTGGATTAAGATCCACCACCAGAGATGATCATGCTTATAATAGTAAGGACAGCTGCTCTGATGCTGTGAAGGGCCTGCTAGATTCTCAGCCCAGCACTACTGGCTTCATCCCTAACTCTAGATAAGCTAATCTCCAATGGTGGAATTTCAGGCACTTGACTGGTTGACTATTTGGGAGCAGATGAGACTTGCTGGTCCTGCTCCAATCACACGGGAAGAGAAGCTATTCCATTAGGCCAGCCCCTGGCTGAGACCCCAGTGAGGCAGTTCCGCTTTATCACTGCCAATTTCAGAGAAAGCAAGAAGGCTTTCTTCATAGACTCCATGGTATTTATTAGGGCCTGCCTGGGACACAGTTCCACAAGACAGAATACAGCTATTTTGTCTGTCATTGCCAAAATTGATAAAATGCTGATCCGGTTTATACCAAGCTTTCCAATTTCAGCTGCTGATATGGCATGAATGGGCTGTAGAATTCAGAATATCTGATGCCCCACCGTGCCTCCAGCTGGCCTCGCCCACTCTGGTTTACAGACAGTGCTGTTCTGACAGCAGGGAGAACTCCCACAGAACTATTTTTGACACAAGCTCCCAGCAGCGGCAGTTTGAATTCAAAGAGCCTTGAAAAGCGGTTAAAACATGTGGCAGGAAAGGGACCACCTGTGAATATTTGTCTTCGAATGGTGTCTTCTTCAAGGAGTTTTGAGGTTCTGGAAACAATAATGCATATTTACAATGACTGAAGAACCTGGTCATTACTTACATCCATTTTTCACATTAGAATCATTGGTAACATTTTACAGGGGGTGGGGGAGGGATTTTCCAACTGTTAAAAAATATTTTCAACCCAATATTATCTGCTCTGTTTAGGATAAGAGTATCACTTGCTCAGTTTACCAGATTAGATCCCGCAACAGGGTCTGTGATTGGTTTGAAGAGTAATGTCTGGCTAAGAAGAAAAAAGGAATCTTATGTATGTCATATTTTTTGTTGAAAATTATGGAAAAGATCATTTATACTTTATTTTCTAGGCATTTTTAGGTGCACATATATTGAAATTATTTGGGGTAATACTTAAAAAGCCATTTGCTTTCATAGATGCATCTTCTTCAACCATTTACCTTGTCTTTCACTGTGCATTATAGAAGATCAGGTGTTTCTAGGTGATAGAAAGAAGGTGGCCTACAAGATAATGGGTATAAATGAGGTAAAGTCCCTCAAGACCTGTGTTGAGGCTCTTGTTTCTTGGGCTTGTACAAGAAACAGCATGGGTTGCTCCAGAGCCTCCCACTTTCCTTCCAGAGACAAATCAGAGACCAGCTTTTGTAGTCAAAGACAGCAGTATCTCATCAAGGCCCTCAGTGTACCAAGAAGCAAGCCCGAACTTCTCCAGTGCAGCATGAAAGGAAGACACACACAATGCCCAGGGCTCTGAGGTTGCAGTTGTCTCAAGGCTACTTAGTAGTTCACAATTTCTAGTTCTATTTGGAGTTTGATTCGTCTTCACTAGTTAGAGGTAGGAAAGGTGACTACACTAAAGAATGGGATACTGAGAGCATATCTCCAGCCCAGGTGGAGAAAAATCCTGGCAAACAGGCACAAAAACAAGCACAGCCTATTCTGTAAACTCAGTGAAATGGCAGCTCTCTATCTTTTTAGGCACTCCGATGAATACCATGACTGAAAGACTCACTCAGGGCAGAAATCCAAGAGATGTAATCCTGTCTCATTAGCCACACATGAGACAGGTTGGAATCCTAAACCAAGGTTGCCTTTCTGAAGGGTTTGGGCTCCCAAACTTGCTGGATTCTTACGGTACCTTGTCAGACACTGCTGGGCAATCCACATACCTTTGGTGCCACTCATTTTGCCAATGAACAATTATTTCTAACATCCATGATGCTAATAATGACTACAGATAAAGTCTTTGATGTCCACTGCAGATAGCTGAGGTTCTTATGACTGCCTCTCTAATGGAGACCTTTGATTAAGAATCTTTCAAATGTTCATGGATCTCTCATGGGATCTACACTCCAGATTAGAGCACCTCCATGGTAAAACCATTGCCCCTCTGTGTAGAGTCAACAATATAAATCACGTGTTTTACACGAACTATTGGAGGAAAATGACAGATAATATAAGAGATGGGCTAAAAAGCCACAGAACCATGAGAGAGGATGAAGCTGTCCCTTACTGAAGAAGTCGAACAGAGACAGCAAGCATTTCATGGTGCAGATTCATAGAAGCTCCTAAAAAATAAATGGTCCAGGAAGATGGCGTAGACATATTTTTTCTTATTTTTCCTTCTACATAAGCTAAAATCCTGGATGTTATAGATAAAGAAAGATAAGCAGAATCTGAAAGGTAGGGAGAAAAGGGTGGATTGACTGGGGGCTTTCAGACCTGGGAAATGGCATGGTGGTGAGTTCCTTGAGATACTTTTCTGCCTCACCTATGTCCCAGACTGGGTGCTTGGAGAAACTGGCAACTCAAAAATGCCCGTGGGGGGCGCCTGGGTGGCTCAGTGGGTTAAAGCCTCTGCCTTCGGCTCGGGTCATGATCCCGGGGTCGTGGGATTGACCCCCACATCGGGCTCTCTGCTCTGCGGACAGTCTGCTTTCTCCTCTGTCTCTCTCTGCCTCTCTGCCTACTTGTGATCTCTATCAAATAAATAAAATCTTTAAAAAAAAATAAAAAAAAATGCCCGTGGACTTAATCAAAACAAACAACAAGAAAAACCTGCTCTGACTAGCTAAAGACCCAGGTAAGGGGCAGACTAGTAAGATAAAATTTTTGAATTTTATTTTATTTTAATTTGTTTTCAGTGTTCCAAGATTCATTGTTTATGCACCACTAAGACAACATTTTTGACAATAATTGTTCCACTCCAGCCAAACCCCACAGAGAAAGGTGTAGCCCTACCCTCACCCAGGCCAGCAAGAACAGAGTAGGAAGGCTAGATCTTCCCCCACCTCACCAGGTTGTGTTAAGGGCTCCAATACCCCTCACACAGTCATCCAAATGGTGTCAGAGAAAGCCCGGTAGCGGGCTGGGACTGCCACCCCCACCAGCAGTAATGAGATGCCCTACCCCTCTCCACTGGGGTGCTATCAGAACAGAGCAAGTGAACTTGTCGGACTTCGACCAATATCTGGTGGTAGTGATGCCACCTCCCCCCACGTGGTGGTGTTGCTGGAGCAATAGAGAGAACTTCTACCATTTCTGGCCACAGAAGCATCATTGGAAGCTTGATGGGGAGCCAGAACACCCAACCCTGGCCAGCAGTCATCAGGGATCTTTCTGGCATCAGTAGAGACCGTCTGGGGAACCTAGACTTCTACACCTGTCCGCAATAACGAGGTGGCATCTCTCCTCCTTCCCCCGCAGGAGTGCTGTCAGGGAAGATCATTTAAAACAGGAAGTTTAAATAAGATCCAGAGTCTCATAACATAAAATCCAAAATGTCTAGGTGTCAATAGAAAATCACTTGTCACAGCAAGAACCTGAAATGAAGTATATATTCCTCAGATGAAATGAAAAAAAAAAAGAAAAAGAAAAAAGAAAAGATCCCAGTATCTAGATGACAGAAAGATTAGAGCTGTCTGACAATGATTTTAAAGCAACTGTCATAAAAATACTTCAGCTAGCAATTAGAAGCAGACTTGAAACAAATGAAAGCAATGGAAAGTCTCAACAGAGCAATGGAAGATATAAGGAAGAACCAAAATTTTAGAACCATAAAATAACAAAGTAATCAAGATTAAAACAAACAAACAAACAAACATGTATGGGTTCAACTGTAAAAGAAGAAGACAAAGGAAAGAATAAATAAAATTGAAAAATTGAAAAATAGAAATTACCCAATCTGAGCAAAAGGGAAAAAAAGATTTTAAAAGAATTAAGAATTATAGAGCCTCAAGGACCTATGCAGCTGTAATGCAAGAACTAATGTTTGCATCATCAGCCTTCTTGAATGAGAAGAGAAAGAAGATGGGGCTGAAAATGCACTCAAAGAAATAATGGTCAGAGGCACCTGGGTGGCTCAGTCTGTTAAGCAACTGACTCTTGATTTCAACTTGGGTCATTTTCAGGGTTCTGAGATGGAGCCCCACATCAGGCTCCACCAGCATGGAGTCTGCTCAAGATTCTCTCTCTTGGGGCACCTGGGTGGCTCAGTGGGTTGAGCTTCTGCCTTCGGCTCAGGTCATGGTCTGGGGGCCATGGGATCGGGCCCCCGGTCTGGCTCTCTGCTCAGTGGGTGGCCTGCTTCCCCCTCTCTCTCTGCCTGCCTCTCTGCCTACTTGTGATCTCTCTGTCGAATAAATAAATAAAATCTTTAAAAAAAATTCTCTCTCTCTCTCCCTCTGCCCTTCCCTCACACCCCATGTGCTTGCTCTCTCTCTCCCTCTCTTAAATAAAATCTTAAAAAAAAAGACAGTATGGATAATCTAAATAAAATTTTTAAATAAAATAAAAGCCTCTAGGATATTTCATGCTATTCTGCAAAGAAGATGAAGGAGGATGGAATTTTTTTAATTGATTAAATTTAATCCTTAAAAGGATGGTATTTGCTTACACTTAACTAGATTAAATTTCCCTATATACAGTGTGGGCTTGAAATCATTTATACATATTTATTATTAATAACTATAATAATCATCTAAAAGTATATATTAATTTATATATATTTTATGTACCTATGGAATTTTTGTGCTAGTATCCTGAAAAAGTCATACCATTTGCATGTTCAGTAGCAAAACTAATAGCATGTTTAGTAGTGGAATGTTGTTTTCTCTTGCGAATTTACAACATTCCTGTAAGTGGTACCAGGAAGGTAGTATTTAGAACTATTTGATGGAAGCAAAAATTATGTCTTAGAAGAAGTTCAATGATTCATAAAATTGTAGATTTAAGCTTAAAACCCACCTCATCTTATTTCAAGTACAGTCATCTTCAGTAAGCATTAGGTGCATGAGAGAACAGGTGGTGTTAATTTCACTTCCTGCTTAAATGTCAATAGCTTTCTCTTTGATTATCTTCCTGTCACTGACAGCCAGGGCAACCCAGTTGTTTCACTTTTCCTCACCACTACCAGGAATATTACTTCTTTTTCTCTTTTACTGCCTAGAGCTCCATTTCTTCATTTCATCTCTAATGTTCTAAACATTTGTCCTGAAATGTTTTTAGGTATTTGTTCAGATGAAAGAAAAAAATACTTTAGTACATGATATTTTTATCTAGAGCAGAATTAATTGACTAAATAACTTATTTTTGAAATGACACAAACAATATACAAATCCTGAAATGAGAACCAGGGCACTATGGATCAAGAAGTTTCTCAGAACTGAAAAAAAAAAAAAGAAGTTTCTCAGAACTGGATGGACCTCCCCCATCTCTGTTAGATAGTCCAGTCTGGGACTGTGATGTAGCCCCTTCTCCTTTATGCTCCTCTGGGGAGCCATGCTCTCTCTGGATCACAAGCACAGTATATAAAAAAGAGCATTATAGGGGTGCCTGGGTGGCTCAGTGGGTTAAAGCCTCTGCCTTCGGCTCAGGTCATGATCTCAGGGTCCTGGGATCGAGCCCCACATCGGGCTCTCTGCTTGGCAGGGAGACTGCTTCCTCCTCTCTCTCTGCCTGCCTGCTTGTGATCTCTTTCTCTCTTTCTCTGTCAAATAAATAAATAAAATCTTAAAAAAAAAAAAAAAGAAAAGAAAAGCAGACTTCTCACCCAGGACCAGGGACACAAACTTAGGGGCTCAGTGCAAAAAAAAAAAAAAAAAAATGTGGGGCCACTTGTTCCGAAATTATTAAGACTATCAAGAGATTGACAGCAGAGCGTTAAACCTACTGTGGGACCCTTCTGAGCTGGGTGTCCTGTGCCAACCCCCTTGACACTCACCTCCTCTCAGCCTTATCACAGATTATTACGGCACGTTCATTGGTGGGGGGGTGACAGTGTGAAGGTTCTGGGCAACAGATGACAAAAAAAAATTCCACATATTGGAATTGACATGGAGCAAGTAAGTAAAGAGATTTTATAGGTCAGATGAAAGATGATCAAAATTAATTTTGATGTAGATCACTACGTGATTTTTGACATATAACTGAGAAGGAGTTCAAAGAAATGAATAACATTCCTATAATAAACCTCCTTTGATGCCCATCGATTCATTTGTATAAATAGGTGTTCTTTGAAAATTTGTCTGTGACAATGATAAATAGGCATAAAATCAGTGCTGAATCAGTCAATACATACACAGGAATATAGTAGATATATATGAAAAAATTTGTTTTAAATCTCCAGCTATCTTATTAAAAGATATAATTGTAATAAAATTTTATTTTCTGTTTGATAATTTTCTGAAAAAATATATGTAATGTGTTATGATATTTTATTAATTTTAATGTAATAGTTACGATGACAACTTAGTCCAGAAAAAAAAAAATTCTTGAGCTTTAAAGTCATAGAAACTTGTGAACTAAAATTTAATTGTACCTATTTTTATTATGATATGTTGATCACTAAAACCTATTCAAGCATAAAATATAATAAATTAAATGAAAGTCCATAAGAAGTGAAAAAAAAAAGAAAGTCCATAAGAAGTGGAGTATAAATGCAAATTCCAAGAGAAGGATGAATAATATAAAATTTCATACTTAAAGAAGTTGTTCTTGTATTTTTTAATGGCTGAATGATGCTATAAATTCATGGTATTTACATTCTATAGATTACATTTTGAAAAATAATGTAACTATTTATTTTTAAATGCCAGTATTTTCAATATCCCAGAAATTAAGTCCTTAGCAATGACTAAGCAATGACTTAGCAATGATGAAAAAAAATTGTACATATCATTTTCAAATGTGGAAGTTTCATTTTTTTTTAATTGATACAGTTGAGTATTATAAAGACACTGAAGACTTCTATTCAGGGGCCTGGGAGCAGCACAATATGGAAGACTCCATGCCTTGCTCTGACGAGCCGACTCTTCCTACCTTCAGAATACTGTTGGGACTTTAATACATGTCATAATTATAAATGCCAAAGGGAGTGGTGTTTAACTCTGGCCACCCTGTAGAATTACCTTGGGACCTTTTAATAATACTGATGGTTAATGGGATGAACAAATCACGGGAATAAAAGGCACAGCATAAGGAACATAGACAATGATATTGTAGTAACATTGTAGGCTGACAGATGGCAGCTTCCGTTGTAGTGAGCATAGCATTATGCATAAATTTGCTGAATTGCTATGTTGTACACCTGAAACGAATGTAACATTGTGTGTCAACTACACTCACATAACAAAATTAAAGCATGAAAACATTGTTTGAGTGTTGGTTAAGCCCCCTCCAGGGATTCGGATATAAATGGTCAGCATTATATGGTCAGTCAAACCATCTCTGTTTCTGGGATGATTCTAATATGCAGCCAGGACAGAAACCACTGGCATGTGACCAATATTAGGACTTCTCTTCTCCTAGCTGCAATGTGGTAGTGTGACAGTTTCTTTGTGCTTGCTTGCTAAATATATGTTGGATGAGGGACGCCTGGGTGGCTCAGTTGGTTAAGCGGCTGCCTTCGGCTCAGGTCATGATCCCAGCGTCCTGGGATCGAGTCCCACATCGGGCTCCTTGCACGGCAGGGAGCCTGCTTCTCCCTCTGCCTCTGCCTGCCACTCTGTCTGCCTGTGCTCGTGCTCTCTCTCTCTGACAAATAAATAAATAAAAATCTTTAAAAAATATATATATATGTTGGATGAGATTTTGTTAGAGACTCTGTCATTGTAGCATTCTTCCTGGAAGCAGTGTTGGAGGATTGGATCAATACTCCTACCCTTAAATACTGGAGGTTTCCAGTATTTACCAAAGAGCACAGCATTTGGCACACAGTCGAACGAACTTAGGTAAGTTCACAAAAATGCCTTCCCCCGTCCCCTTTTCCATTCCCAAAAAACCCACTGAAGTCCATGACCCAAGCTAAATAAAATAGCCAGGACTGGATTTGAGGATAGGGCATGTGACTTAAGGCTAGAAACAAGATAACTTTAGGATTATTGCCAGCATTTTTTCTCCCTACTGGATATAAAGATGGACACATATAACCTGGGTTGCTGCTCTGGCCACTGAGTTGTGAGAACTCAAGGGAAGCCAATCTTTGGATGAAGCCAACACTGGAATACAGAGTGCAGAAAGCAAAGAAAATGTAGTGACGGGCTTACCCCACTGGATCAGACTTCATCAGATATGTCACTTACTTAAGCCAATAAATTCCCTTTAGTCAGGCAATCTGAGCCATAAGACTATGGGCTTCAGGACCAGGCTGACAAAGTCTAAAGTCCAGTTTTACAACTCACTGTGTCATCTTGGCAGTTACTCACAGGTGCTGTGCCTCAGTGTCCCCACGTGTAAGATAGGGCTACTTACACTTTCATCATAAAGTTTCCATGAACACTATGTGAGTTAATAGTGGGAAATTCCTTAGAACAGAACAAAGCAAGAACACACTATTATTTACAATAATTATCACTTATGCTGAGCTTAGTGTTACAATTGAAAACATCCTAACTGACATATTTGAGTTTTGATTCCACAGGCGACCTCAAGAAAATCCCTTAAGTCCCTGGGCCCTGGTTCCCCAATTTCTAAAGTGAGAAGTTTGGTCTATGGATCTCCAAGGTACTTTCCAGTTCTGCTTTAGTAAATACGGTTCATACACACTGCATTTCAAATTGTTTTCTCTCCCAATATGCATTTAGAATGAAAATGTCAGAACGCATGAATTGATCTTTTATTCATGTGTTCAATAAATACTTATTAAAACCATACCAGGTGGAGCTCCTGGGTGGCTTACTTGGTTAAGCGGCTGCTTTCAGCTCAGGTCATGATCTCAGGTCCCTGAGATGGAGCCCTGCATCAGGCTCCCTGTTCAGTGGGAAGTCTGCTTCTCCCTCTCCCTCTGCTGCTCCCACTGCTTACCCTCTCTCACTCGTGCTCTCTCTTTCAAATAAATTAAAAAAAAAAAAAAAGAACCTACCAAGTGCCAGGCACTGTTCTAAGCACTAAGAATATAGTGTTGGAAATTGATTTTAAAAAATCCCTACTTCATGGAGGATAGATGTTGGAAATTGATTTTAAAAAATCCCTACTTTGGGACGCCTGGGTGGCTCAGTTGGTTAAGCAGCTGCCTTCGGCTCAGGTCATGATCCCAGCGTCCTGGAGTCGAGTCCCACATCGGGCTCCTTGCTTGGCATCTCTAAAATCTATCCCACTTTTTCTTTTTTCTCTGCTGCCATGGTCTTAGTCCAAGCTCTTAGAAACCTTTGCTGTATTATTGCATTAGCCTTCTAATCACCTCCCAACCTTGAATTTCTTCCCTCCATATGCCCCTAAAAATGCCAGTGAGACTAGAACTTCTGTGTTTTCTTTTGGCAACTGACACACAGAAGTTTTCAATGGCTTGTAATCAATCAGAGGTAAGAGAGTGACACCATCAGATAGTTTGGACACCAAACAATGAAACCTTAGCTAATAATTTTACATTTTCCTTTGACATGTGGTGTCCTTTGGGGACCAAAACAAAACAAACAAAAAAACCCCAAAAGGTAAATAGAATCTATTTTTGGAAACTTGTTAATCAACAGAACTTAAGAATACAAAATGTCGGGGTGCCTGGGTGGCTTAGTGGGTTAAATAAACCTCTGCCTTCCACTCAGGTCATGGTCCCAGGGTCCTGGGATCGAGCCCCGAATCGGGCTCTCTGCTCAGCGGGGAGCCTGCTTCCCTCTCTCTCTGCCTACTTGTGATCTCTCTCTCTGTGTCAAATAAATAAATAAAATATTTAAAAAAAAAAGAATACAAAAGGTCATCCACATTTTGGATGAGGGTAAAATGACAAGGCAAGTCAAGGTACTTGAGATATTAATTAAGCATTTGTGAAAAATAATAGAATTTCGTGAGTCCCTGGTTCATAGCAGTCCCTACATCCTTATTATCATAGTTTATTCAGACAGTTCCCTTCGAAAGAGCCCTAGTTTTTCTCCAATCTTTTATTATTTCAGACAATGCTGTGATTAGTAACCTTGTGCAAATGTTGTTTCATGTTGATTCATGTTGTAAATGTGTACCTTCACAATACTTTTTGGGATTGGGGATTGTTGGATCATAAAGTAAATGCATATATAGTGTTACTAGATACAGCTAAATTCTCTTATGTCACAGTTGTGATAGTTAATTTTATATTCCAACTTAATTAGTGCCCATATATGTGGTCAAACATCATTCTGGGTAGTGTTGTAAGGGTGTTCTGGGATGAGATTAATATTTAAATTGATGGGCTTTTTGTAGAGCCGATTGCCTTCCAGAATGTGGGTGGGCCACATCCAATAAGTTGAACACTTTTACAAAGCAAAAGACTGACTTCTGAGCAAGAGGGCAGTTCTGCCAGCAAATGGCCTTTGGACTTGAACTAAAGCATCAGCTTTTCCTGGGTCTCCAGCCTGCTGGCCCCCCTGCAGATTTTGGACTTGCCAGTCTCCATAATTGCATGAGCCAGTCCTTTAAAATACATACAGACACATCTACATACATACACATATGCACACAACATCCTGTTGGTTCTGTTTCCCAGGGGAACCCAGGTTAAGATGGTGGTTATACATTTTGCATTGCTACCAGTACTGTGAGGAGCACCTGTTTTCCGATAGCCCCATGATCAATGTGTTGATAAGCACTTGAATTTTTGCCAAACTGATTGGTAAGAAATGGTATCTTAGTGTAGTTTTAATTTGTGTTTCTCCTATTGGGAGTAAAATAGAGTATCTTTTTATATAAAGGACCATTTATTTATTTTCTTCAGTGAAATGCCCTGAGAAGATTTTTATGATGTAAACATCTTTTACTGTTTACCAAGCTAAACTGCTCTTAGAAAGAGAATAGGAGGGCACCTGGGTGTCTCAGTGGGTTAAAGCCTCTGCTTTCCTCTCGGGTCATGATCCCAGGGTCCTGGGATCAAGCCCCCCAGCGAGCCCCGCATGGGGCTCTCTGCTCAGCAGGGAGCCTGCTTCCCCCTCTCTCTCTGCCGGCCTCTCTGCCTACTTGCGATTTCTGTCTGTCAAATAAATAAAATCTTTAAAAAAATAAAGAAAGAAAGAAAGAGACTAGGTCTCCAAGATGAATATAATAATTTTTCGAATAAGAATATCCATTCCTTTGGGAAATTCAGAGTATACATATCTTTTATTTCATCGTACTTATATTTCTTTTTTATTAACCCATATTTGATTAACCCAAGATAACGTATATTGAGAAATTCTCTTTGGTAAAAATGTGTCCTAATGAGATTCTCGATTTTACAACAGAATCGAGAAAACTCTCAGGTAGAAGAGATGCTTTGTTGGGCACCTGGATTCCTGACCTGGCATCCTTCTATTAA
>RCUC01127038.1:0-23980 GCA_003697995.1 Taxidea taxus jeffersonii | reverse complement strand
GGGGGCCAGTTCCCATCCATCCCTCCCCCAAGGCATGTGACCCACTGAAGGCTCTTCCCGGCCAGCCCAGAGTCAGGTGCCAGACCAAGAGCCCTGGGGGACCCGGGGAAGAAAGACAGCAAACATGAGGAAGACTGCAGCTACAGGGAGCCACAGAGAGCAGGGGGATCCATGGGCCCTGCCTGCTTGAGGCTGGGAAGGGATGGAAGCCGGCGGAGGGCTGCAGCAGGAATAACACGCAAGCCACGCATGGAATTAACAATTTTCAAGTAGTCATAATAAAAAAGTGAAAAGATAGAAGTGAGGGGCGCCTGGGTGGCTCAGAGGGTTAAGCCTCTGCCTTCAGCTCAGGTCATGGTCTCAGGGTCTTGGGATCGAGCCTACATGGGGCTCTCTGCTCAGTAGGGAGCCTGCTTCCCCCCCTCTCTCTGCTTACCCCTCTGCCTACTTGTGATCTCTCTGTCAAATAAATAAATAAGCTCTTTAAAAAAAAAGTGAAATTGGGGCACCTGGGTGGTTCAGTGGGTTAAAGCCTCTGCCTTCGGCTCAGGTTGTGGTCCCAGGGTCCTGGGATCGAGCCCCGCATCGGGCTCTCTGCTGGGTGGGGAGCCTGCTTCCCTGTACCCCTCCCCCCGTCTACCTCTCTGCCTACTTGTGATCTCTCTCTGTCAAATAAATAAATAATCTTTTTTTAAAAAGATATTAATGTTAATAATGTATTTTAGTTATCCTAAATTATAAAAAATATTATCATTTCTACATATTATCCATACAAAATTATTTGGACTACTGCTTTGAGAGCCAGTGTGTATTTTATTTCATTTTTAAAAAAGATTTTATTTACTTATTTGAGAGAGAGAGGGGCAGGGAGAGGGAAGGGCAGGCTTGCCTCAGAGTGCAGAGCTGGATGCAACATAGAGCTTGATAGTGGGGCTCGATCCCAGGACCCTGAGATCATGACCTGAGCTGAAGGCAGGTGCTCAACTGACTGAGCCACCCAGGTGCCCTGCCAGTGCATATTGTATATGGACAAGCAACATCTCACTTTGGACTGGCCACATTTCAAGAGCTCAGCAGCCCCATGTGGCCAGTGGCCACTGGCAGGGACAGCACAGCTGAGCTATAGGATGCTGGGTAGAGGGGAAGTAGGAGATGAAGTCAGAGAGGTGGACAGGGGTCATGCTGGGTTTAATTCTGAGAGCTCTGAGAAGCCACGGGAGGGCTTGAAGCAGGGGTGCCATGTGATCCATTGCTGTCTTTAAAGGTTGACTCTGGCCACAGAGAAGGCTCCAGAGCAGATGAGACTGGTGCCCAGAAAGATGCGCAGGTCAGGGCCACAGGTGGCCTGTGCCTTGGTGCAGGCAGCCACAGGGAGCTTCAGGGAGCTCAGAAGAGGCCGCGAGACAGGGAGACAGTCCTTGCCATCTGCTTTTTTTTCTCTCTCTCTGCCAAAATTCTTCCCCAGTAACCTTGTCTCAACAGTTGCCTCCCTTCCAGGAAGAGATATGCATCATTGCTGCTTAACATAAGCCTGAAGGAGCTCAACCAGAAACCTTCTGCCCGATGCCCAGACCAAACGGCTGCCGCTTTCTGTATCTCACAGAATCACTCAAGAAAAGATAAAGCTCCTAGATGCTCAGTATCATACAGTCATTAGGTGCTCTCTGGGGCTGGCCAGCTTGGGTTTGAATCCCTGCTGCCCTCCAATTAGCTGTGTGACCTCAGGTTAGATACTTGACCCCTCTGGGCTTCTGTTTCCTCATCACACACTGGCTGTGTGAATATCTCCATCCCTGGGGGTGACCGGGAGGAGATAATGGGTCTACACCCTACAACAGAGCTTTGAGCAGTACCTGACACGTAGGAGGCACTCATTACATGTCATCCTGTTATTCTTGTTGTTGTCATTGTTGTTAACAGATGAGAAAACTAAGGCACAGGGGCAGGAGGAGACCTGCTCAATGTCACACACAGTTAACCTAAGGAAGAGCAGGAAGCAGAATCTAAATGTTCTACTCTCTGGTTCTTCAGGCTGACCCACAATTGAAATCACTGGTGATCCCTTCCTTCAGACACTTGCCATGTTCTCTCCACGTGGCAGAGATGCTGGCATGCTGCCAGCTGGCAGCTCCATGCTGGCAGCTTGGGGGACGGGGGTGGGTGGGGGGACACTGAGATGGTACAAGCCTCATCTCTACAAAATTGAGTCTTTCCCATTTGGAAAAAGCTCTTTCTCAACCACTCTGGCCACAGGGATAGAAAACGTTATTCAATACAGGCAGAGCCACAGGTCAACTATAGCCAAGTCAGAACAGTACTGGCCTGAGAACTGGGGGAACCCCTCGCCTGCCTTTCTCTGTGATGTGGGCAAAGGGCTTTATTTCTCTGATCTCAGCACCCCTGGCTGTGCACAGAAGGGAACAAATGTTAACTGAACACCTACTCTGTAAAGTCCCAACTTCAAGGTGGGAAAAGGAAACAACTGTCAGTCAGACTGGGATGTGGCCTCCAAGGACATGGGCCCTATAGCCCAGATTTTCTGGAATATTCTAGACTGACCCATTCATCTCATAAGAGCTATATGCACAGTGGATCACACATCCTAAGTTGTAAACTATAACTGGACATTTTAGCAAAGTTATGAAAGTCTGGTTCACAAGATTTCACAGACCAGTAACATTTCTAAAGAAACACTGGGAACCTGCAAAGGACTGAATGAACATTTGTTATTCTGCCAAGGAAAGTCCTAAAACCAAATAACAAATGGTGCTGGGAAAACCAGATATTCACATGCAAAAGAATGAAACTGGGCCCTTATGTTACCACACACAAAAATCAACTCAACATGGGGCACCTGAGTGGTTCAGTCTGCTTAGTGTCCGACCCTTGATTTCAGCTCAGGTCATGATCTCAGGGTCCTGCAGCTGAGCCCTGCATCAGGCTCCCCACTGAGCATGGAGCCTGCTTAAGATTCTCTCTCCCCATCTCCCTCCACCCCTCCCTCTGCCTGCACTCTCTCTCTAAAATAAAAATAAAGATAAATCCAACTCAACATGGATTAAAGACTTAAATGTAGCCCCTGAAACCATAAACTCCTAGAAGAACACATAAGAGAAAAGCTTCATAACACTGGTGTTGGCAATGGTTTCCTGGATATGACACCAAAAGTACAGACAACAAAAGCAAAAATAGACAAGTGGGACTGAATCGAACTAGGAAGTTTCTGCCAGACAAAAGAAATAATCAACTGGGGAGCCACCTGGCTGGTTCAGTTGGTAGAGTATGTGACTCTTGATCTCAGGGTCAGGAGTTCAAACCCCATGCTGGATATAAAGCTTACTTAAAAAAAAATTTTTTTTTAAAAGAAAGAAACAGGGACGCCTGGGTGGCTCGGTTGGTTAAGCGGCTGCCTTCGGCTCAGGTCATGATCCCAGCGTCCTGGGATCGAGTCCCACATCGGGCTCCTTGCTCAGCAGGGAGCCTGCTTCTCCCTCTGCCTCTGCCTGCCTCTCGGTCTGCCTGTGCTCGTGCGCTCTCTCTCTCTCTGACTAATAAATAAAAAAAAACTTAAAAAAAAAAAAAAAAAAGAAACAATCAACAAAATAAAAGATGACTTACAGAATGAGAGAAAATATTTGCAAATCATCAATATCTAAAATACAAAAGGGGGGCACATGAGTGGCTCAGTGGGTTAAGGCTCTGCCTTCGGCTCAGGTCATGATCTCAGGGTCCTGGGATCGAGCCCCACATCGGGCTCTCTGCTCAGTGGGGAGCCTGCTTCCTTCTCTCTCTCTGCCTGCTTCTCTGCCTACTTGTGATCTCTGTCTATCAAATTAAAAAAAATTTTTTTAAATACAAAAGGAACTCTTAACAACTCAGCAGCAAAGCAAACGAACAAAACCCTGATTAAAAAATTGGCAAATGTAGGGGCGCCTAGGAGGTTCAGTTGGTTAAGTGTCTGCCTTCGGCTCAGGTCATGATCCCAGGGTCCTGCAACCGAGCCCTGCTTCCCGCTTCCTGCTCAGTGAGTTTCTCTCTCTCCCTCTGCCACTCCCCCTGCTTGTGCTCTCTTGCTCTCTATCAAATAAATAAATAAAATCTTTTTTTTAAAAATGGGCAAAGGGGTGACTGAGCAACTCAGTCAGTTAAGGGTTTGACTCTTGATTTTAGCTCACGTCATGATCTCAGGATCATGAGATCAAGTCCCACATCGGGCTTCAGGCTCAGCACAGAGTCTGTCCCTCTCCCTCTGCTCCTCCCTCTACTTGTGCATGCACACTCTCTCTCCCAAATAAATAAATAAAATCTTTTTAAAAAATTGGCAAAGGATGGGGTACCTGGGTGACTCAGTGGATTGAGCCTCTGCCTTTGGCTCAGGTCATGATCTCAGGGTCCTGGGATTCAGCTCCACATCGAGCTCTCTGCTCAATGGGGTGCCTGCTTCCCCCTCTCCCTCTGCCTGCCTCTCTGCCTACTTGTGATCTCTTTCTCTCTGTCAAATAAATAAATAAATAATCTTTTAAAAAAATAATAAATGGGCAAAGGATCTGAATAGACATTTCTCCAAAGTAGATATAAAAATGGCACATGAAAGGATGTTCCACGTCTCTAATCATCAGGAAAATGGCTATCAAACCACAATGAGCTATCACCTCACACGTGTTAGATGGCTATAATCAAGAAGACAAGAGACAAACACTGGAGGACATGGAGAAAAAAGAACCTTTGTGCACTGTTGGTGGTGCAGCTGCCAGCGAAAACAGTATGGGGGTTCTTCAAAAAAATAAAAAATAGGGGCGCCTAGGTGGCTCAGTGCATTAAATATCTGACTCTTGTGCTCGCTTTGGCAGCACATATACTTAATATCTGCCTCTTGATTCCAGCTCAGGTCATGATCTCAGGGTTGTGAGACTGAGCCCCATGTCAGGCTCTACACTGATTCTCTCTCTCTCTCTCTTCTTCTGCACTCCCCCCCCAAGCCATCTCCCTCTCTGAAAAAAAAAGAAAAGAAAGAAAGAAAGAAAGAAAGAAAAAAATTAAAACTAGAAAAAAAATTAAAATTAACTACCATATGATCCAGCAATTCCACTTTTGGTATGTATTCAAAAGAACTGTAATCGGGATCTCAAAGAGGTATCTTCCCTCCCGTGTTCATTGCAGCATTATTTACAACAGCCAAGAGATGGAAACAGCCTACATGTCCATTGATGCATGAACGGATAATGAAGATGGGGTCTACCCATACAAGGGAACATAATTCAGCCATCAAAAAAGAAGGAAATCCTAACACATGCTACCACATGGATGAATCTTGAGGATATTATGCTGAGTGAATTTAGGCAGTCACAGAAGGACGCATATTGCACCATCACACTTACAGGAGATTCTCAGGGACAGGGGGCAAGGGGAATGGGAGCTGCTGGTCAATGAGTAAGAGTTTCAGTTACATGAGATGAGTAAGTATTAGAGATCTCCTGTACAACGTCGTGCATGTAATTAGCAATATTGTACTACACACTTAGAAATGTGTTAAGAGGGCAGGGCTCACGTTACATGGTTTTTACCACAGTAAAAAAAAAAAAAACAAATAACAAAGCACCTCCTGGAAAGGATACTAAAACCCCAAAGAACAGGAAGGTCATTGTCTCAGAATAAAGAATAGTCCTTCAAATTAAATAGCTTTTAAATAACCATAATGTATGTGTGTGTGTCTTGATCTCTTCTCTCTTTCTCTTCAAACTGACCTGTCAACAATTTCTCATCACACTAGGCCTTCTATTTGGAAACCCCAGAGAGGAAGCCAGGGACAGCCTGCTCATGCAGACCTGGCTCTACTGTCTGCTCACTGGGCTGTGAGCTCTGGAGGGCAGGGTGCATCCCGCTCTCTGCACCCCTCATCTACTCAGAACCGGCACTGGGGAGAATCCCATAAATCCTGTTGGTGGGAAATGGATTCTGACTGACGTTGGGAGGCGAAGCTGGCGTCAGGCCTGGGAGACCACAAAAGGACCAGAGAAGGGGAAGAGTGGAAGGCAGCAGGGATAAGGGGCTGAAAGGGAGTGTCCAGAAAAGAAGTTGGCCGCCCCAACACCCCTCTGTAGCAAAGGGTCCCACCTCACAGCCTGGGAGGAAGGTGGGGAAAGGAAGTGGGGAAGGGAAGTGGGGGGGGGGGGAAGGAACCCTGGAAAGAGGTCCTCCTGACTGGACCCGTGGCTAGGACAAAGGGCAGGAAGAGGCTGAAGTGGGCCCTCAGAACCACAGACAAACTGGGAGGTGGGAGGCCCGCAGCCCCTCCTGGGACAGTCCAGCCGCCCCTCCTGCTCCCCTCAACACTGGCCCGAGATGCCTCAGCCCTACCAGCCAACCACAGGGAGAGCAAAGGGCGGAAGTGGCCTGGGCTTCAGACCTAGCTGCCGGAGATGGGCTCAACGGCCATGTGCCCCCACACCGGGGGAGCCCCAGCCACAACAGGTCCCATGGGCCCAGAGGCCCAGGTGGGGCTCCAGGGGACACGGGAGGGCCAGGGAGACTCAGACAGCCACTTCAAAAACACACTGTGATCTTTCCCCTCACTCTTTCCCTCAGTTACCCACCCCTGCTTCAAACCCCTTAGGGTCACCTTGTGCTGGTAAGATAAAGACAGAGGTGTGCTGGGCCATCTGCAGGCTCCCCTCCTCACCCTGCTCACATCTGTGCCTCTTGCCCTGGCCATTTGGCTCCATTTGCGGGAATACATTTCTTTGTGAGATTTTTCGTATTTGCAGGGGTGCATCTGCTTTTGCTCACTGTGGCACCCCCAACAGGAAGCAGAGAGCCTGGTCACCTTAGTCCCTTAGAGCTATTTGTTGGTGGAATGAATGAAGTATTGGGGGAGGGAGGGAGAGGAGGCAGCAAAGGGTTTGGAGATCAGACAGGCTGGGAAGTAAAGGCAGCTGAGACCCACTAGCTGTGTGACCTTGGGTGAGTCACTGCCTGCCAGCCTTTGCCAACTCTGCTCAGTGTAGATGGGTCTAAGATACCCACCTCTTCAGTGTTGAGCAGGAGCCAGGCTGTCCAAATAAGACTGATTCCTTTACACTTTTTTTTTTTTTAGTCCAGCCTTTTCGTTTTAGGGACAGGACACTTCAGGCAAATGATCTACCCAGTCTCATTTAAGTTTAAATAAACCAAAAAGGGAGTCCAAATTGGTGCAAACTCTTTTTGGAAAAAGGCTTAGATGTAACTTGCCTACATCTAAAATGCTTGTGTCCACCAATCCTGCGCTTGTGCTTCTAGGAATTTATCCTATAGAAAATATGTTGCATGTGAGTTTATTTGTTTGGGGCTCAGGAAAAAAACCTCAGTTTTATTTGTTTGGTATGTTACAATAAGAAAGAGCAAGCCCGAACACATAAAGTATTTTTAGAACCAACCACCAGGAGGCACCTTTGGGTCAGGGGCTCCCTCGGATTAGCCCACAGTGCCCCGACTTCAGTGATAAACACCCATGACAATTCCCATACCTTCTCAAAAGACAGGCCAGCCTTGCTTCATCTTAGCCCAGAAGCTTTTGTTACTGACAGTATCTATATGACAGTATCTACACGTCCTCTCTGTCCTTCCTCACAAACAATGCCCCTTACCCCAAAGAAACAAACAGAAAGAAATTCTTACTCTTCTACCCGTATAGTATATTGTTCTGCTGGGATGAATTCTGTCCAAGTCTCAGTCTCTCAAAACTCCTTGGTCAGGGGACGCCTGGCTGGCTCAGTTGGTAGAGCACATGACTCTTGATCTCAGGGCTGTGAGTTCAAGCCCCACATTGGGCACTGAGCTTATTTCAAAACAAAACAAAACAAAACAAAAAACTCCTTGGTCAGAATTCACTCCATAAGAATTTGGAACTTGACTTGCACAAGGTCTTTCATGGGATGTTGTGGCAAACGGATACTATAAATATGATTTCTATGAACAGGTGGTGAAACCATGGCCCTGCGCGACAGCGGAGAGGAGAGAACCTGGGGCTCAGAGTAGCCTAAATAAAGCATTGACCTCAGACTCCAGGTGCATCCTCAACCCTCCAACCTCTTCTGCTGCCTCCCCTGTGCCCTGCTTTTTTGCCCATTTCCATGTCTGTAAATGCAATCTTTCTTTCCAGTCCTGTGTGAACTTGCCTTCTATCCTTCTCCCTGGTGGGGAGAGCATCTGTGATTTTCTGTCTGCCTTGGGTTGGGGGCCCCTCCGGGTGGGCTACAGTTCCCATCACCCAGCCCCTAAGGGCATACATCTCTGTGTCTCTATCCCAAGGAGTGAAGGCAAGGATTCCTCACATCCCTCAGAAGCACTGAGATAATAGGTTCCTTCCCACCCCTGCACCCTCTGCAGCGGACCTCCCCCTCCACCCCCATCCCCCCCACCTCCCCTGCAGAGCCCTGGTGCCCTGGGTTCAGAGATGAGCTAGCTGACAGTGGCACCAGCTGCTTGTACCGGGAATCAGCCATATCCCCCCCACCAGTGACAGGAGTAGGGATGCCTCCTCATAGGACCCAATCTCCCACAAGATACTCCTTCTGAGTTTCTAGAGAGGCTCTGGGTTTTCCTCCCACCCCTCCCTCTCCCCCTTGCAAAGGCTCCATGTGCTTCCTGCAGCGCCTTCCCCTCCAGTTTGGGCCAGACTGCTTGGACAGAGGATATCCACTACATTCGCTTTTTCGGCTGCACTGGGCATCAAGATTCTTGCACTCTGGTGGTGTCTCTCTCTGGGCCCTGGCCCCCAGTCTTGAGAACCCCATGTCCCTCTTAGCTCAGGCATGCTCTATTCTTCCCTGCCCTCTACTCAGCAGCATTTCCCCATGCTACATTCCTTTTAAGAAGGAGAAAAGAATAAAGAATCATTCTTATTCCTGGCCTCTAGGCTGTTTATAATGACAGTTCATGAGGAACTGGGCTCAGAGCTGAAAACACTCCATGTTGGAAGGGGTGAGACCTAGAGGAGAGGGAGGCAGAGAGGAAAGAGGCAGTGACAGCCTCTATTCTGGTCTTCTGCCTCCCTCTCTCCTCACCCCTCATAGAGGCATGACAGAAAGGTCTTTTAACAACAACAACAACAACAAAAAACCCTTCCAGCCTTTCCATCTTCTAGGCGCAGTACTTGGTGTAGTGAGCAAGGCCCCAGGGGATCTAGCACACCTGCTCATTTGTTCATTCATTCATTCATTCATCAAACTGTATCCAGCACCAAATCCTGGGCTGGGGAGAGAGACAGCGAAAGGGGGAACACGTAAGTGTATTGTTGCACCTGATGTCAAGTGACACAAAGAGCCATGGGGAATGAGGAGATGTGGAGGCCTCCTGGGGGAAAGGACACTAGAGCTGAGGCCTGCCTAAGGAGGAGGTAGCCTGGGCAGCCACAGGACACCAGGGCAGCCGATGGAGTGATGGAGAGGCTGGCAGGACCGGAAGCAAGAGGAGAAGCGGAAGCTGGATTGCGTGGGAATGCCAGGCATATAGAGAAACCAAGGCACAGAACTAGGTGAGTTGCACATGGACCTGAAGCTAGTTAGATACCCAACCCACTCAACCCTCTGTTCAAACAGGTCTGAGTCACCTGACTCACCTGTGGGTGCACCTGTAGGTCCTGTGTCCACCCCCGGTTTCCAATTTGAAGGATGTTACTTACAGGCTCTCCTATCTACCTTATCAGTCGGTGCCTGAGCAAGAAAACCCCACCCATGACCACAGATCCAGCAACCACATACCAAGTACCTTGTATGCCTGGGGCCTTCTAGGACACTGGGGAGGGGTGTGATGCGGGGTGGCTCTGGGCACCCCACAGCCCCAGTTTATCAGCTCCCACAGAGGGATAGAAACCACCAGCTCAGGATGTGGCAGGTGTGAATGAAGAGGAAGTGCACGATCTGCAGTCGAGCTCCGTCCCAAGGCCCTCTGGGCCATTCTCCATTTCTCCAAGTGCCAGTGCGGGGGGTTTTGAAATGAGCGCTCATCAGCCCCACACTCCCAAGAGGAGCTCAGGAAAGTGAGGGAAAGCCGAGAGCCGGACCCTGAGGCTCAGAAGCAGGGGGAAGAGCCCTGCCTCCCCACCCCACCCCTGCAGAGACTGTCAAAGCACCCATCCAACAATAATGGGTGTCAGCTGTGGGGTGCTCAGCACTATGATTATAGGAACTCAGGATCTAGCTGGGAGACAGACACTTACAGGGGTGAGTGCAGTGCTTCATATATGCCTCCAACAGCCCCAGAGTAGGAATTGCTCCCATTTATTTATCATTATTATTTGTTTAAGTAAGCTTTATGCCCAAGGTGGGGCTTGAATTCATGACCCTGAGATCAAGAGTCACGTACTGCACTGACTAAGCCAGCCAAGGGCCCTGGAATTGCTTCCATTTTAGAGATGGGGAAATTGAGGCACATAGAAAGGTGCAACTTGCCCATGGGGCCCCAGGCAGTGAGGGCAGGTCTGGAAGGAGGAAGCCAGCACGCTGGTTCCAGAGATGTTCCCTCCAAGTACAGCCCCACTGACCAGGGCTTCCAGGAAACTGAAGTGTTTAAACTTGCGAGCTTGTTCCATTTTGTTTCCAGCATCACTAGCCGCCCTTGCTACTTCCAGCCCCTCTCAGCTAGCAAGGCGGAGCCTCTTTCCAGGGGTGTGCCAAGACCAGGAGGAGGGGGCAGGCCTGACTCAGCCTGCAGACAAGCCTGGGAGGAGAAGACCTTGACCCAGATGCTCCTCAGCAACTAGATTTTCTAGGCCCTCCAGAGGCTGCCCCCTCCCCTCCACCCCCACTGCCTGCAGCCGGCTGCAAATTGCTTCCAAATGTTGATAATTACAGCAGGCCCAATCTAATCAACACCTGAGAGGGAGGAACCAGGGACTCCTCCTTCCAGAGTGTCCCAGAGCATTTGGCATCTTAGCTCCCCAGAGCCTTTAGGACGGAGGCCAGATGTGGGTCATGGACCCTGTTTTCTGAGGCTCAGGCTATGTGACTTGCCCAAGGTCATGCAGACATTTCAGGCAAACGGAGTAGTTAGAGCTCAGCTTCCACTTACCAACAGTGCCTTTCCCTTCCTGAGCTGAACAAGCCTTGAAGAAAGAGCAGAAGACCCACAAGAAGGGACTCTAGTAGCTAGTGTCTGGCCCTCTGCAAAGCTCTGGGTCTTGGCGGGGTGATTTCAAAAGGAAAACGTTGGCACTAGCAGGGATCTCAACAACACCTTGTTTAAACCCTTTCTGGTAAAGATGAGGTAGCAGAGGCACAGAAAGAAGGTGTAGTTTGCCCAAGATCACACAGTAAATTAGATACAAATCTGGATTCCCCCCATCCCATCCTCTGTGGCACCGGAGGGGCTCTTCCTCCAAATTCACCTTCTACACAGGCCTTCCCTCCCAGAGGGAGTGGGGTGTAAGGAATGGCTTTAGGGCTAGGCAGACAGGTTTGAAGCCTCACTCCCCCACTCAATTACTGTGTGTCTTTTGGCAAATGAATTCCCCTCTCTGAGCCTGTTTTCTCATCTGTAAAATGGGGGGAAATAATAATTGCTTCTTAATGTCCACAGGATGGAATGTTCTACCTGGGCCCCTGGCAGTCCTTCCTGGTGCCTAGTAGGTGGTCAGACATTCCAAAGATTCCCTTCCCCCTCTCTCTCATTTTCCCAAGCTCAGAGACACACATCTTCTGCCCAGGCTCTGAGGCAGGCTTGAAAATCCTCCCAGGATGGCCATGAGCACAGGGCTTCTCTCTGGAATGGTTTCTCTGACCTCGGGGAGATGACAGAGCCTGTCAGGGAATTCTCTAAGGAGAAAACTCCCAAGGGCTGGCGCATGGATGTGAAGGCAGAATCCCTCCTTACTCTGTCTCTTTGGCTTCCTGAGAGCTCAGCCCTGTCTCTCTCTATGCCCCCAAGAACCTTCTGGTTGTAGAGGCCTGCTGGGCAGAGGGGCTCTTGGGGAGCAGCCATCCTCTCCCCACCCCCCAACCCCCTCCACCCCCGTCCCACCGCCCACAGACACAAGGCTGCTGAGAGCTGCAAGGGAGCGAGGCGGGCACTGGAGCTGAAAGCTGCTGACGGCAGGCCTCTGAGGAGGAACTCGATGGGGAGGAGCGGGGGAAGGAAAAGAAAAAGAAAGGAGGAGGAGGAGAGAGGCCTGGTGGGTCCTGCTGCTTCCCCCACGGCCTACAGTGGACAGGCTAAGAAAAGCTCTGGGGTAGAAAAACCGCCAAAGATGCACAGTTGCCCTCCCCACCAAGCGGGAGGGCCCTTCCTTCCCAGGAGCCAGCTGCCCCAGGCAGATTAGTATTGGGCTCCGGAAAAGCAGGCCCCACACACCAGCCTGCGGGAGGCTGCCCGCTGAGTCAGCCTCTCTACCTGTCAGGAAATCATTCATAAAATATGACACCTTCCCAGCGCCCAGCTCCTGGCCTCACCCCAACCTCTGTCCCGGAGCCAGCTACGCGACGCGACGTTGTTGCCTCCTCCCTCCTGCCTCTCTCCCACCCACTTCACACTTTCCTCCTGGGTTAAAGACAAATGAGACCAACATGAAATAAGGCCAGCTCAGCCTTGTATTTACCGGTTGCTAGCCTTGGGGACAACAGCAGAGTCAAGAACAGCAACTTCACTCAATTATGAACAAACATCAGTGACATGGCTTCCAAAAGATTTTCACTGTCACAGCCATGCCAGTGGTGGACACTTCTTTATCTTCAATTTATGTATGGATAGCTAGAGGCTGCCAGGATACCTCAAAGGCACAGATCCTGAGCCAATCCTTCCACAAAGGAAAACTGAGGTCCACAGTGGGGACTTGCCCCCGGTCACACATGCACTCAGACGTTAGGCCCATGTTTCTCAAATGGAGATGATATTCATGTTGTTCTTCTTACATCCCAATGTACCCTTACTTGGGACATAAAACGCAGGTTGCTTTTCTGAAGAACTGAATTCCTTATCATAGCCCGGTGTGCCTGGGCCCTGCTAACCCCTGCCCTCATTACACTCCCTCTTGCTCTCCTCCAGCCACCCTGGCCTCCTCATTTCTCAAATCCACCAACCATGCCTCAGGGCCTTTGCACAGGCCACTCCTTCTGTCTACCGTAAGTTACTTGCCAGGCTCCCTAACATCCCCCAGGACTAGGGTCCTTGTCACCTCCTCAAAGGGACCTTCCCTGACCACCAAAAGAAGCCCCCACCCAACATGCACACACACATTATTCCCTATCCTTGCATGAACATAGTTCCTAACCCATTTTATGATTACATACTTCTTTACCTATTTACTGTCCGTCTCCACATGCAGAGTCAGCCTGTAGGGTTGGTTTTGTTCACCATGGTGTCTCTATGCCTGATGCAAAGCAGACCTTTGGTAAATATTGTTGTATGAACAACTAAATTACTTACTGTATATGGTCAGAATCCCTCAGGCTGACACTCAAGTCCTTCTATCCATCTGACCATGTCACCAAGTTGACTGGTCAAATGAATATGTCCATTTCACTCACTTATTTTTTTAACCTTCTTATTCTTTTTTTTTTTTTTTTTTTTTTTAGTTTATTTACTTAAGTATCTCTATACCCAACATGGGGCTCCAACTCACAACCCAAAGATCAAGAGTCACACACTCTGGGGTGCCTTTGGCTCAGGTCCTGGGATCGAGCCCTGCATCAGGCTCCCTGCTCTCTGGGGAGCCTGCTTCTCCCTCTCCTATTCCCTTTGCTTGTGTTCCTTCTCTTGCTGTCTCTCTCTGTCAAATACATAAATATATATATAAATAGAATCTTAAAAAAAAAAAAAAAAGAGCCACACACTCTTCCAACTGAGCCAGCCAGCCCCTCACTCCCATTGTTCTTATTTAACATTCACTAGAGAGGTTCAAAAGAGCACTAGAGGGTGGGGGAGGAGCCAGGAGTTTGGAGCCCAGGTCCAGGGCTGCTCTGCCCCACCCGCTCAGGCAAGCACCCGGACAGGAGGGCCTGTGGATGATGGTATGTTAGAGTGTTCTATAAGAACTCTGCGAACTGCCGTTATTCTAGTCTCTGTGGCCCCAAGAGTGGCAGAGAGTCATCAACACCCACAAATTCATGAGAAGGTTTTGAGCTGTGTCTGCATCATCCTTCTGATCAACCTCTAATCCACAAGGACTCAGACCTACGTTAGAAGCCAAAGCAAATACATTCAAATGATAGGATCAAGGGTTCTGAACATTGTACGTACAAGAGAATCACCCAGGGAGCCTGTTAAAAATGCAGATGCCGGGGTGCCTGGGTGGCTCAATCATTAGGCGTCTGCCTTCGGCTCGGATCGTGATCCCAGGATCCTGGGATGGAGCCCCTCATCCGAGCCCCTCATCGGGCTCCCTTCTCAGTGGGGAGCCTGCTTCTCCTTCTCCCACTCCCCCTGCTTGTGTTCCCTCTCTGGCTATGTCTTTGTCAAATAAATTAAATCTTTTTTTTTTTTAAAGATTTTATTTATTTATTTGACAGATCTCAAGTAGGCAGAGAGGCAGGCAGAGAGAGAGGAGGAAGCAGGCTCCCTGCGAGCAGAGAGCCCAATGCGGGGCTCGATCCCAGGACCCTGGGATCATAACCTGAGCAGAAGGCAGAGGCTTTAACCCACTGAGCTACCCAGGTGCCCCAAATAAATTAAATCTTAAAAAAAAAATGCAGGGTGCCTGTGTGGCTCAGAGAGTTAGGCATCTGCCTTCCACTCAGGTCATGATCCTGGGATCCTCAGATGGAGTCCTGCATCCAGCTCCATGCTCAGCAAGGAGTTTGCTTTTCCCTTTGACCTCCACCCCCGCTTGTGATCTCTCTCAAAAAAATAAATAAAATCTTCTTTAAAAAAAACACAGGGGCACTTGGGTGGCTCAGTCATGAAGCATCTGCTTTTGGCTTGGGTCTTGATCCCAGGGTCCTGGGAGCAAGCCCTACATCAGGCTCCCTGCTTAGCGGGAAGCCTGCTTCTCCCTCTCTCTCCCTGCTGTGTTCCCTCTTGCCCTGGGTCTCTCTCTGTCAAATAAATAAATAAATAAATCTTCTAAAAAACATGCAGATGCCCCAATCCCTCCCCATCCCATCCCACGCCAATTTCACAAGCCTGGGCTGGGGCGAGGCAAACGCCCAAGGGGATTCTGATGCACATGGAAGGCTCTCAGTGTTTCAGACCCTGGCAGTGCCCTGGAACCACCTGAGGGGCTTCTGAAAACACTGCTGCCAGCCTGTCTGCTGCCAGAGATCTGACTTCAGGGCTGGGGACCTGCCATGCATGTTTTCAAACATTCCTCAGGGGATTCTGTGGTGCAGCCAGGGTTAAGAACCACTGCCTAGATGTTTGTTTTCTAGATTATTCCAGCTGGCCCAAGTCAGAAGACCTGGATCATCTCATGGGAGATGGATGTCCAGGGTCAACATCACCCAACTGCTATGCCCAGCACTCTTGGTAACACTGAACACTTCCTACGGGCTGTGTTGGACAAATCCCCTGCCCTGAGGCCTTCACGCCCACATGAGCTAAGAGACAGCTGGGATAAGGGCCAGACCAGAGGGCAGGGCACAGATGCTCCTGTCACTCTCCTAACACCTGGCTGTGACTCCCTTCAGGACCAAGTTCTAAGGCAGGCCTGGCAGGATCTCTTCTCAGCCCAACATTAACCCTGGGTCTCTGTCATCTTAAACTGTGGCTAGTTGTCCACAAGGGTCAGGCCCCTTCTTACCTCCCTACACTGTTGCTCTCAGCAGTACCATCACCCTACCTTGCCGGCTTGCCTGGCTCCTGATAGTGCCTCTCCCCAGTCTGAGTCAGACCTGCCCCTTCCGGGCTTCTAGGGCGTGCCCCACATGCTTCCTCTAGCGAGCATCTGTGACACTGCCCTGGGGTCACTGTCTGTAAAAGCAAAGCTGGGCATTCCCAGCAACCCACCCAGGCACACAGGGCCCTAGGAGAGCAGAGGGTAAGCAGGGGCAAGATGGGGTTTCAGGGTACTTTGGCCAGGTTCTTAGAGAACAGAGAGCCTTAGGCAGGCAGTCAAGGAAGAGACTATTCTGTACCAACCCAAAACTAGAAGATTGCCACAAGAATGGAAATCTATAAATTGACAGGCTAGGAATTACCAATTACTTTACCACTTGGTTAAAATCCGGACTCTGTACCAGCCGTGGGCCATTGGGCAAGCTATTTAACCTCTCTGAACCAATGGAGATCATTATAGCTCTAAGTCAGGGTTGCTTAAAAGCTGTAAAAGAAGCCAACATATATAAGGCACTTAAGGCAGTGCCTGGCATAAAGAACCACCCAGTAAATGTGGGCAATTATTATTATTACTCATGGAACACCCGTGTAGAAAAGGCCTTTAGAGATCATCTAAATGAACTCCTACATTTTATAGTTGGAACTAAGGCAGGAAGGAGGAAGGCCCCACTGGAGCTCTGTCCAGCCCTCCCAAACCCAGAGCAAGACCTAGTCGACAGGGTCCCTTCCAGACCACTGGAAGAGTGGTGAGAGCTGGTGGGGGCTGCTGGGAATCACCTGATGGGCTGGCAGGATCCCAGCCTGGACTTTCCAATGACTTGGAGCCCGTCAGCGTCCCAACATCTTGGCTCTGTTTCCAGCAAAATCGTTGAGCGTATTTTAGGATCAGCAAAAACCCACAATGCCTTTGGCTGAGCACTTTTCCTCTTCTTGTTGAAGCCCAGGGGTATTTTCTAGGAAATTGAGTCCATCTGTTTCTGATTCATTTGTACTTAACTCATCACCAAGCTGTTTTGTAAGAGCCCTTTGATGTGAAAGCCGCCTTATCCCATAAGCCTCTATAAGCCTTTATTTAGTCAACAGTAGGTAAACGGTCTCTCCTCTCTCCAAAGAAGCCAGAGGCAGCTTCTTGATCTCCCTCAACACATGGGCCAGGAAAAGGGTAAGTGTGGCCCTAGTACTCCCCCTCCTTGGGCTCCTGACTCTGACCCAGCCTGCACTGAGGCCTCCCCAACCACCCACCGCCTCTCCTCTGGGGCCAGTGCTCCCCCTTGTCCACCATGTGTAGCCTGTCCACATGGATTTACGATTTCCTGTGTGTTGCCTGGGTTTCTTGAACTTTATTTCAAGTTCCTCGAAGATGAGAGGCCAGCTCTCCTCATTCACTGTGCCCCTTCTATCCCAGCACCATGCCTTGTACACAGTTACAGGGGCCATTACTTCTAAACCAAAAATGCATGGAAAAGATCTCACAAGCTTTAAGGGCTCCCAAAGGGACAAGGGGGCAGAATTTTGAAACTGGGCTGCCCTATACAGAGCAAGCAGCTAAAAGAACCATTGATTGAACTGCACATAGAAAGGTATAAAGGGAAGAGTCTGCCTCTCCCTCCCTCTGACATCCAGACAAAGCACAGCACAAGTCTCAAATCTGCCCTGTTTCATACAGCAGGATGAAAAAAAATCGAAAAGCCCCTAATCCAATACATGAAACTCTTCACTAAATTCAAGGGTGACTGAGTCATAAGATATTCCTGGAGGAAGCCACGCTAGCTGTTTTAAGGGATGTCCCTAAATTTCAAGGCTCCACAACCCATGATCCAGAGGCATCTCTATCAGAGGTAGACTGTTGACAGGGTCCCTACTGGGCTGGTCATCTTCTGTGTTTATTAGAGATGTATTCAGGGTCTCTGAAAGGCAGAGGATGGTGTATGTAATCCTGTGGTTCTCAAACTGGAGCATTTATCACAATCACACTCCGAGGGCTGGTTAAAATACAGATCACTGGGTCCCATCCCAGAGTTCCTGACTCGGTAGGTCTAGAGCAGAGTCTTTTTTTCTTTTTTTAAGATTCTATTTAGTTATTTGAGAGGGAGAATGAGTGGGGGAAGGAGCAGAGGGAGAAGCAGACTCCCATAGAGCAGGGAGCCCTACTGATGTAGGATTCAATCCCAGGACCCTGGGATCATGACCTGAGCCAAAGGCAGACGCTTAACCAACTGAGCCACCCAGGCACCCCAGAATGGGGTCTAAGATTGTACATCTAGCAAGTTCCCAGGTAATGCTAATGCTATTGGTCTAGGGACCACACTTTGAGAACCACTGGTCTAGCCAGTCCTTCAGTCCTGGGATGGAAATTTTAGGGGAGGGGTGTAGCTACCCAGTACCAATGATTTTATTTCCTTTTTTCTCTGAATACTAACAACCCAAATATGGGTGAGAGTGCTGACAATGCACCAACCTCTCTGAAGCAGGCACTGGACTTGGGACCCTACAGAGACCATCTCATTCAGTCCTTAACAATTACCCTGTAAGGTAGACACTCTCAATTTTACAGATGAACCCAACGATGCACATAGGTGAAGCAAACCTCCTCAAGGTCACACACAGCTTAACACCTGAGCAGATGCACAGCAGGTGGCCAACATATTCTCACAGAACAAGTGTATCTATGAACACAGACTACAAGAGGCAGATCTGATGCCTGGGTGGCTCCCTCCTGGGATAGAGCCCCACATCAGGCTCCCTGCTCAGCAGCGAGTCTGCTTCTCCCTCTTTCCCTCCCTCTGTGATCTCTCTCCCTCTCCCTCAAATAAAGAAATAAAATTTTAGGGGCACCTGGGTGGCTCAGTGGGTTAAAGCCTCTGCCTTCGGCTCGGGTCATGATCCCAGGGTCCTGGGATCGAGCCCCGCATCGGGCTCTCTGCTCAGCAGGGAGCCTGCTTCCCCCTCTCTCTCTGCCTCTCTGCCTACTTGTGATCTCTGTCTGTCAAATAAATAAATAAAGTCTTTAAAAAAAAAGAAATAAAATTTTAAAAAAGGGGTGGGGGGGCGCCTGGGCGGCTCAGTCTTTAAGCGTCTGCCTTAGGCTCAGGTCATGATGCCAGAGTCCTGGGATGGAGCCCTGCACCTGCATCTGGCTCCCTGTTCAGTGGGGAGCCTGCTTCTCCCCCTCCCACTCCCCCTACTTGTGTTCCTTCTCTGGCTGTCAAATAAATAAAAATCTTAAAAAAAAAAAAAAAAGAACAAGGTAGATTTGAACCCAAGTCTGACTCCATAGCTCAGACTCATTCTACCCCACCAGCAGGAAGCATTAAAGGCCATGCAAGCTCTGGGAGGCAAAGGACTAAAGCTTCTGTCTTTCTGTCTTACCCTCCCTCCCTGCCTCTCCCCCCACCCCCGCCCCGCCTTCCTGCCTTTCCTTCTTGATTTTATAATAGTAGTGTTACACTAAAGCTTTTCTGAATCAAATGTACTGTCAAGATGTTCAGGGTCGGGGGCACCAGTGTAGCTCAGTCAGTTACATGTTGACTCTTGGTTTTCGCTCAGGTCACAATTTCAGGGTCATGAGACAGAGCTCTACACTGGGCTTCACACTCAGCCCAGAGTGTGCTTGTCCCTCCCCCTCCCAGACTTGTGCTCTAAAATAAATAAATAAAATCTTTAAAAAAGAAAAAAAATGTACAGGGTTGGATCTAGGGGAGTGACAACGAAAAGGAATGGTAAGGAGCTGGTTCCAGAGAGGCCATGGGAGAGAAGTGGGACTACCAGCTGGAAGAATGGAAGACTCCCAGGTTATGGGTCAGGCCAGCCCTGGGGAATCATCAGGGCCTTGTTAGGAACAAGGCATCCAAAATTAATTCAGGTAGTTGGTGTGGAGGAAGTTAATTGTTTTGGTTCAAACATTTTTTTTTAAAGATTTTTATTTAATTATTTGACAGACAGAGATCACAAGTAGGCAGAGAGGCAGAGAGAGAGGGGGAAGCAGGCTCCCTGCTGAGCAGAGAGCCTGATGCGGGACTCGATCCCAGGACCCCGGGATCATGACCTGAGCTGAAGGCAGAGGCTTTAACCCACTGAACCACCCAGGCGCCCCGGTTCAAACATTCTTTGCAGTCTCAGGAGCAAGGAGGAGGCTGGTTTTTAATTTTCACTAGTTCTGTTTGAATTTTTGATTGTGCACCTTTCACATATCATCTCTATAAATAGAGCACATTAATTTATGTTCATATTGAAAAATTTAGAAACTACAAATAAGCGAAAGAAAAAATTTAAAAACCTGTAATTCTATGTAAACATTTTTTTCCAAGAGTAGGTTCACGTTGATCTGTCTTGTAACCTGATTTGCCTCTACATCATGACCATGATCCCTTTCATAATACTGTCTTCTTCAGTGTCCACTTCAGTGGCTGCATGTTATTCCATTCTATACCCATACCATAATATATATAACTGATCTCTATTGCCTAATTCTAGACTGTTCTCAATTAGTTGCTAGTATAAATTTTGGTTTATTTTTGGACTCTTATCTTTTAGTCATCATAGGATCACCCACCGTTCAAGAAAAGCCCAATTTGGAAAAAAAAAAAAGTGTCTAAAGGGGCACCTGGGTAGCTCAGTGATCCAGAGGCTTCTCGATAAGCGTCTGCCTTTGGCTCAGGCCATGATCCTAGGGTTCTGGAATCCAGTCCCACATTGGACTTCCTGCTTAGCGGAAGGCCTGCTTCTCCCTCTCCTACTCCCTTCTGCTTGTGTCCCCTCTCTTGCTGTGTCTCTGTCAAATAAATAAATAAAATCTTTTTTTAAAAAGTGTCTAAAGATTCTTCCTACTTTAACACAGAATAAGAAATAAAATATTGGGGTGCCTGGGTGGCTTAGTTGGTTAAGCATGTGACTTCACCTCAGGTCATGATCTCAGGTCCTGGGATGGAGCCCCATACTGGGCTCCTTGCTCAGCAGGGAATCTGCTTCTCCCTCTCCCTTTCCCCCCGGCTTATGCTCTAGCTCTCTCTCTCTCTCGCTCTCGCTCACTCTCTCTCTCATAAATAAAATCTTTTTTAAAAAAGAAAATATTATTGGAGATGTTTCAGTGGGGGGGTAGCTTGTGTAATAAATACTTCCTAGTTTATTTAAGTTCTGTTAAAACCTTTCCAATTTTATGGAACTTTATGGAATGTGGATTATCTCTTAAACAAACAAAAGCCCTTTCTAGCTGGGAGTTAGATGACCAAGGCTCCAAATATCGCCCTGTGACCCCATGCAAGTGTAACCCTTGGTGTGTCCTTTTTCTCAAACTGGTGGAACAACTCCCAGCTCTGAGAGTGTCTTGAGCTTCAGAGGAGATGATGGATGTGAACAAATGAATGCTGGAAACTATACTACTGTTCTTTTTTTTTTTTTTAAGATTTTATTTATTTATTTGACAGACAGAGATCACAAGTAGGCACAGAGGCAGGCAGAGAGAGGAAGGGAAGCAGGCTCCCCACTGAGCAGAGAGCCCGACCCTGGGATCATGACCTGAGCCGAAGGCAGAGGCTTTAACCCACTGAGCCACCCAGACGCCCCTATACTACTGTTCTTGATTCCAAAATCATCAATGCAGGAAACAACCCACTCCACTGGTCAGCAGTAAATGGACAAAAATGAAACACCTGGATGTATTCATACTATGAAATACAAGCTAGGTATAATAAGGAAAAAACTCCTGATGTGTCAATAATACAAACGAGTCTGAGAAAGACATTATTTTAAGTGGAAAAAGCTGGGCACAAAAGATTCACACTGTATGATTCTATTTATATTCTGGAAAAGGCGAAACTATGAAGTCAGGTATCAGGTCAGTGGTCATCTGAATTAGGGGTAAGAGGAAAGGACTGCCTATAAAGAACATGGGGGATCTTTTGGAGGTGATGGAAATATTCTATACCCTGACTGTGGTAATGGTTACATGACTACATACATTTATCAAAACTCAGCTGCACACTTATAGTGAATTTTTAAAGATTTTATCTATCTGATAGAGAGTGAGAGCACAAGTGGGGGGACTGAGCCACCCAGGTGCCCCCCAAAAGAGTTTTATTGCATGGAAGTTATATCTTAATAAATTTGACTCCCCTCAACACACACACCCCACACACACACACTCAAACACAACTACAGTGCCATCCAAATACAAGGTATCCTCCATCAGATACTACCTATAATAATTTCCACAGAAATTCTGAAATAACTTTGTGAAATATAATGCAAAAAAATGCAATCCAGAAAAGACCAAGTATCTTCAAATATCTTCAGGAAGATATTTGTTGTTGGGTTATCTGGCTTTTGGAAAGGCTATTTCTACACTCTAGCAAATGCTCGTGTGTGAGGCAGCTGGTCCCACTGTGGAGCAGCTGACCACTTGGGACTGTTCGGGGATCTTCCTTGTCATCACCAGCCTGTTTCTTTTTGTTGTTGTTTTTTTTCTTTTTTTATGTCATCAGGGTAAAAAGAAACTCTGTGTCAGAACCAAACAGTGAATGTTTCCCCACCCCAACCAGGACAGTTCTTTTTCCTCCAGGGAAGAATACAGGTATTTCTGGTTGATCTTCTCTTGGCTTGATCATTGCCATCTCAATGAATACTATGCTCCAATTGCAAATAAAATACAAAATAAGAATAACCTGCAGCCAAAAACTAGTTAACAGAGAGCAGATTTCTAAGCAGGATAGTAACAAGAATGAATCGATGCAAAGATGAAATACTCACAGTAAGGAAGGCCCTGCTCAAATCCCCCAGCATTGCAGCAAAATCCCTAACAGTCTACAGGCTCTGATCAATGCTCCTGATTCAATAGGTAATATTTGTGACAAGATCCCAATACAACAAAGTGACTGGAAGGGTTCCTGGAGTTCATAATGAAATCTGAACTAGAGCAAATGGGAGTGAGAATATACTCTCCTCTTGCATAGAAAAAGAGGTGCTGAAAATACAAATCTTCAGTTATCTGTGCATGCAGCTTAGCTCCCCACTCCCACTGGTTCCTGAAGGATCCCTTCAGGAACCAGCAGAGCTCTGGCCCACAGGAGGCGCTCCAAGAGCATTCTTGGAATCACGCAGCAGAAGCTCAGGCGCTGGTGGAAGATGGCCCTTGCAGATGGGTGCCCAGCCTCACTGGCTGCCTTCTATGATCTCTGTTGAAATTAAGCAATGATCAAACTAACTTCCCTAAAGGTAGGCAGGTTCATTAACAGTCCTGCCACGGAGGATCTACACACAGCCTCATTACATTTCAACTGACAACAGGACCTGTGACCAGGTCGGGGTGTGGAGTTGACTCACGTTAGGGTTACTGAGCTGAAAAACAAGTCTTTGGGGCGCCTGGGTGGCTCAGTGGGTTAAAGCCTCTGCCTTCAGCTCAGGTCATGATCCGGGGTCCTGGGATCCAGCCCCGCATCAGGCTCTCTGCTCAGCAGGGAGCCTGCTTCCTGTCTCTCTGCCTGCTTCTCTGCCTACTTGTGATCTCTGTCAAATAAATAAATAAAATCTTTAAAAAAAAAAAAAGAAGAAAAGAAAAAAAGAAACTCAGGGGCTGGTGTAGAAGAGAATCCTGGAAACAAATAATGACTATTTGATAATGAATAGCTCACCATTAGTTGAGCAGGCATCGTGATCAGCTCAATAGCCTGGTGAGGGAAGAACTATACCCATTTCACAAACTACCCACATCTCAAGTTCTGAGAAGTTGGGAGCTTGCCTGAGGTCACACAGTTGGAAAGCAGAGGAGCCAGGACTGGAACCAAGCATTCTAACTCCAGACCCTACACCTCTGGCTTCTGTAGTGGATACATTACTGGAGACCAGAGATCTCATTATGGCCTGGACATGTCAGGGGAGGCCCTCAGAAGTGCCCTGGATGCTACATCTCGAAGCATGGACAAGCACTGTAGGCCCAAGAGGCAGATGGCCTCATGGCTTGGCAGCTCTCAGCAGTCTGGTAGGACCGGACACTCCTGGAGAGGATACATGCCAATACACAAGGGAGATGGAGGAGTAGAAGGTATAGACAGGGCCAGACTGTGGGGGTTTGGTGTGCTAAGAGGTTTAGGCTTTACCCTAGATACCATGCAGTCATTGTATCTGGATCTGTCTCCTGACATGAGACTTGCCCATAAGAATGCTCACACAGGAAGAGTTCAGATTGTGGAAGCTAGGAGGTTGGAAACTGGGGTGGGACCATCAGGAAGCCACTGTTGTGATCCAG
>ML100908.1:14432-58102 GCA_003697995.1 Taxidea taxus jeffersonii | reverse complement strand
TTTTTTTTAAGATTTTATTTATTTATTTGACAGACAGAGATCACAAGTAGGCAGAGAGGCAGACAAAGAGAGAGGAGGAAGCAGGCTCCCCGCTGAGCAGAGAACCCGATGTGGGGCTTGATCCCAGGACCCTGGGATCACGACCTGAGCCGAAGGCAGAGGCTTTAACCCACTGAGCCACCCAGGCGCCCCACATATGAAACATATTAAAAGATGTCCAACCTGTTCAGTTATAAAAGAAATTCATATTAAAACAGTAAGGTTGTCCATCAGATGTATAAATTTTTTAAAATATTGATAAGATTCAAAGTTGGTGAGTGTTGAGATTGATAGTCACTTTCAAGTTCTTTTCTTGTGAATATAAATTAAACCTCTTGGGACCACAATTTACAATATTTTTTTAAAAATTTTATTTATTTATTTGACAGAGAGAGAGATCACAAGTAGGCAGAGAGGCAGGCAGAGAGAGGGAGAAGCAGGTTCCACGCCGAGCAGAGAGCCCAATGCAGGACTTGATCTCAGGACCCTAAGATCATGACTTGAGCCAAAGGCAGAGGCTTAACCTCCTGAGCCACCTAGCTGCCCCAAATATTTTAAAACATATAATTGGTCTACACTTTGACCCATAATTTCCAACCCTATCAATCTATCCCTAAAGAAATAATCACACATATAAAAAAAAAAGATGCTTTTACAAGGATATCCAATACTGAAGTGTATATGATGACAACTAACTGGGAGCAAGCTAAATATCCACTGACAATGTGATAGTTAAATGTTATGGATTACCTATACCAGGGAACATTGTAGTCTATGAAGAGAACAACTATCAACATGGAATGATCTTGTTATACTGTTAAGTGAAAAATCACAAGAAAACATATGTACTGTACTCCTTCCTAAGCTAGAAATAGATACTGCATCTATACATAGGGCTATGGACTGAATTTCTTCTCTCCCTCCCCCCCAAAAAAAATTCAAATGTGGAAATCTTTACTGCCATACATCAGAATGTGACTGTGTTTGGAGATAGAGCCTTTTAAGAGGCAGTTAAGGTAAAATGAGCCTGTTAGTGTGGGCCCTAATCCAAACTGACTTGTGTTCTTATAAGAAGAGGAAATTTGGACACACAAAGAGACCTGGGGGAGAAAAGATTATATAAGGACACAGCAAGAAAGTGGCCATCTGGGACGCCTGGGTGGCTCAGTTGGTTAAGAAAGTGGCCATCTGCAAGCCAAGGAGTGAGGCTTCCAGAGAAACTGGCCCTACCAACAATTTGATCTTGGACATCCAGCCTCTGTAACTATAAGACAATAAATTGTTGTTTAATTCCTCCTGTCTGTGGTATTTGTTATGGCAGTCCTAGGAAACTAATACACATAGTAAGGATTTTAGGATGATGTACACCCAACTGAAAATAGAGGTGGCTTCTGGAGCTCTGGAATGAGAGGGGAGAAAGAAGTTAAAAAGTATATATAATATATACCTTTTTCCATATGTTTTCATGTTACTAGAGATGTTAGAGCAGACATTTATTTTTTTCATAATTAAAAAGGATAAGAGGGGTGCTTGGGTGGCTCAGTGGGTTGGGCCTCTGCCTTCGGCTTGGGTCATGATCTTGGGGTCCTGGGAATCGAGCCCTGTGTTGGGCTCTCTGCTCAGTGGGGAGTCTGCTTCCCCCTCTCTATCTTCCTGCCTCTCTGACTACTTGTGATCTCTCTCTCTCTCTCTCTCTCTGTCAAATGAATAAATAAAATATTTTTTTAAAAAAGAAAAAGAAAAAGGGAAGAATACCACTTTGATAGGTAGGGGAACATTCATAGATGGTACACAAAGTGATGCTTTAATACATTACACAATTTTTTTAAACAGTAGAATGTAGACAGTATGTTTTGAGATCATTTATGCAGGAATCTCATAGACTTTATATATGGGGTACATATTTTTGAAAAGACTTAAAATATCACTTCTATTTTCAGAGAGTACATTTAAAAAAAAAAAAAGAAAGAGAAAAAGAAAGAAAGAAAAAAGGAAACTCACCAGCAAGTCTAATTTTAAGTCCAAGAACCCTGGGAGCCCTAGGAGAAGACTTGTCTCCATTTCCTCTGTTCTATTTCCCTTGGTGCAATAAGTCAACACCACATTTTGCAAAATCTAAGTTATTAAGAATTAAATAAACATCACACCTATGAAACCAGAAACATTTGCACCCATAAAAGACAGCAGAATCCACAATAAACCTACCCTGGCTTCATCAGACACAAATATTTCTATTATTACTGGAACACAGTTTCTTTCTTTCTTTCTTTCTTTTTTAAAGATTTTATCTTTATTTATTTATCAGAGAGAGAGAGAGTGAGAGCAAGCACAGGCAGACAGAGAGGCAGGCAGAAGCAGAGGGAGAAGCAGGCTCCCTGCTGAGCAAGGAGCCTGATGTGGGACTCGATCCCAGGACGCTGGGATCATGACCTGAGCCGAAGGCAGCTGCTTAACCAACTGAGCCACCCAGGCATCCCTGGAACAAAGTTTCTGATATGTCATCTTACCAGTTCTAAGAACTTGCTTTATGCCTAGATGGCTAAGGGACAAATTCAAGAAAAAGAAGCAGAGGGATGAAGAAGTTGCCATTTCTCCCAATTCTACAACAGCTGGAAATTTTAAATTGTTGGCTTCAAGGATAAAAATTCCACTCATCATAATCTCAAAATCCCTCGAATTCAAACTTTAACCAGAGTGCCACCTTACATTCAACAGCCATCTCTATCCTCATCCCCAATGATTAGAGTTTTAGATCTAGTAGATGTTATATATTCATTAAACTGAATCATATTATGTCATTTTTGTCAGTATAAAATTCTGATCTCTTTAGGCTGATTGTTTCTTATCACTTTAACATTCAAAATCATAAAACAAATGAAACACCAAAAAGTATGGAAAATGTGAACTATTTAAAATCTTCTTTTAGCATAAAATCAACTTAAAATTAACCTTTAGAGGTTAAAAACTCCATGACTTCATTGGAAAAGAATAAGATAATATTTCACTTTTTAAGCACTGAAAACATTTTGAGTTTGATATATACCAGACATTGTGCAAGCAAATGGAAAGGGCAGCCCTCCAGGATCTGGCTGATGATGGAGTAAGGTTGTCAACAATTAGAAAGCTATGTGGAAAGTGGCAACTCAAGTAGCAGCAGTATTACAAAGGTGTGACTGGTGTAAGGACAGGTCCTTTATTCTTCTTGGAAAGTAAAGGTCTGTGAGGGAGGTGAAGAGAGAGGCCTTCTCAGAAAATGCTAGCTTTGAGCTTTGGAGGTAATTCTGTGAGTACCTGGAGTATAGTTTTCCAGGCAGAGGGAGCAGCTCCCAAAAAGGCAGAGGTATGAGCATGTTGGGTTTGATGTTCCCAAGCAGCGCTGGAAGGGTGGCGCCCACCCAGCCTGGGGGAGAACACTGACCCCACTTGCTTAGGAAAAGATGGTGAACATGATTCCGATGCAGTTCTTTCTCTCATCACAAACCAACAAATTCCTCCAAAGAGGAAAATTTCAAGGGAACCTAGTGTCGTTTCCTTCTCAGTGTCCCTGGGCCGCGGGAGGAAGGGTGAGGACCCACTAACTCCCTCCATTCTGAGCACAAGTTCGCCCCTACACCCTCTATGGCAGGTTCCGTTGAACAAGCTGAGCTTTCGAGAACGTGACCCGAGCATTGCACAGCCTCAAAACGACCTCGAGGCACTTTGGGACCAGTGCCCCAGGCTCCTAGATTAGGGCCACCAAAAGTGCAGCCCCTTATCAGGACCCAGGAAAGAAGGTGTCAGCCAGCTGGTGGGCAAGCGTTGTGGGACGCCCGAGATCCCAAAAAATTCTCTTGATCTTTGACAAAGGAGTGGTTTTATGTATTGTAATATGTGCACATTTCCGAATTGCTCACAACCTCAAAAGTAACTTAACAATTCTTCACTTTATGCTAGTTAGATGATTTCTGTGAAAATCCATGGTTTCTCACTAAAGGGCAGGAACCCTTGCCCTTCTGTGCTTCCGCCACTGGTTAATAAGGAGTTAGTTGCTTTATTGGGAAACACCACACTGTCTTACTTGCCTGCAATGATAGATTAAATCCTGTCAAAGAAAAAAAGGACTGAGGGCAGATGAAAAGAGAGCCTGCATTATGGAAATATTTTTTGAGATAAAAAATGTACTTCAATTAAAGACATGGAGAAGATTTTTCCCCCAAAGAAAGGCATTACTGCTCTGTCAGTAAAAGAAGTCCTTCCAAGTTTAGTCGATGTTGGTATGGCTGGCTGAGAGAGGACTAAAACCTCTGATTGTTGGGCTTTTCCAAGTAAAATTCTTCATGTGAGGAAATGTAGGTAGGAGGTTCTGGAATCTCAGTTACATGAGAGAAACCAAAAGCACGCAGACCTACCAAAAAGCATCCAGAAACTAAAATTAGTTGACATGAACCAACCATACTAGCAAAAGAGTTTTTTCAACTTTGAGACCAAAGGGAACAGCTAAAGGCAGAAGTAGAAAAATACAAAGAATGTGACCTGGAAGTTATAGAGGAAATAGGCCAAGAAAATAAAGTAACCAAAGAAGCTGCTGACAGATGGCGTGATAATATATTTGCAATAAAATCTTGGGCCAAAAGAGAGTTTAAAGAAAATAAACTGATTTTAAAAATTTTGGAATTCCAGAAGACTCTAAATAGACTGAAATGTTCAATATTGGTTAAGGACCTATGTGCTAGGGAGTATGTACATTTTTATATTATCCAGTTAAATGTACTAAATGGTTGTTTACCTAAAACTGTGTTTATCATTTTATTAATTTTAAATAAAATACAAAGTATATAAAAAGAAGAATCTCTCCTTCTTGCCACCTGCTTCATGCACTCTCTTTTATTATTTCTTTCATATTGTTCTGGCTTTGGTGTCTCACTTTACCTGTATGGCCATACCCTCTACCAACCCACCTCTTTTCCAGGTAGTTTCTCCTTTGAGGAGGACTGCTTTTGTACTAAAAACATGGCACACTCTGGGATGGCCTGGGGAGACTTCTCCACACTGGCTAAGGCTCCTTCCCTGAACTCCTTACATTTTTTTAAAATAGATTTTATTCTTAAGTAATTTCTACAACCAACACAGGGCTCCAACCCACAATCCCAAGATCAAGAGTTGCATGCTCTACTGGCTGGCCAGACAGATGACCCCTTTAGCTGCTCATCTAACAGGACTCCAATCCCACGTGGATTGGACATTGGATGATATAGTCCATGTTAAGGTATTTGGACTTGAGCATATAGGCCACGGAAGTCCAACTAGCCTGAAACAGACACATCCTTCCAGAAACTAGATGGAGAATAGATCAAAAGGGGCCAAAGGCAAAGGTTTAATGACAAGCTTATCTTCAAATTAGTTGTTATATGAAATAACAACTGAAATTAATCTAAGGTAATAAAAATAGATTTATGAGATATTTGGATTATAAACAGCAATCTTTTCTCCTGACAGGTAGAGTCAGAGTGCAGAGAGGGAGCAAGAAGTTGAAGATCTCCTCCAGGTGATCATCTGCACCCCAGCTTTGTGGGATACCTCAATTGAGATATGGAACACAGGAAAAAGAGCAGTTCAGAAGAAATATGCATTTAATTTTAGGCCAGGCACATGTGAGATATCTTTAAAATTTTGTCAAAATCATATAAGAGTAGTAATAAGCAGATTGTTTTAAATTTGAGCAATATTCTTGGGCAGTTATGTACTATTATAGCACTGTGCTTTTAAACACTGTATTATTTTTTAAAATAAATAAATAAACACCGTATTATTTGCAGTAAATTGGGGGGCTTTTTAGATTTATTTATTTATTTTAGAGAGAGCATGCCTGAGAATGAGCCTGAATGGGGGGAGGGGCAGAGGGAGATGGAAAGAATCTTAAGCAGACTCTCTACTGAGTGAGGACCCTGACATGTGTGGCTTGTTCTCATCTGATATCATGTCCTGTGCCAAAATCAAGAGTCAGACACTTAACCAACTGAGCCATCCAGGCGACCCAGTAAACTTTGCTTTTAAAATTTTAACAAGATTGTGCTCGCTTCGGCAGCACATATACTAAAATTTTAACAAGATGGTTATGAGTAGTAATATTAAATATTAATACAATACCTGCTATTAATTAAAGTAATTAATTGTATGTCTGCCACTTCAAAAATTATTAGTAATTTATTTTTCTTTTGAAGACTTTATTTATTTGACAGAGAGAGAGAGAGAGTGCAAGCAGGTGGAGTGACAGGGAGAGGGAGAAACAGGTTCCTGCTGAGCAGAGAGCCTGATGTAGGGCTTCATCCCAGGACCCTGAGATTATGACCTGAGCCGAAGGCAGCTGCTTAATCGACTGAGATATATAGGCATCCCATCCCTGTTTTTTAAATCTAAAGCTATTATTGGAGTGCCTGGATGGCTCAGTCAGTTAAACGTCTGCCTTTGGCTCAGGTCATGGTCCCAGAATCCCTGGATTGAGCTCTGCATCAGACTCCCTGCTCTGCGGGGAGTCTGTGTCTCCCTCTGACCCGTCCTTTTCTTGTGCTCTTTCTCTCTCTCTCAAATAAATAAATTAATTAAAAGTGGCTAAAATTTTTCTGCATGAATATGAAAAAAATATTTTTGAAAGAAGATACAGGTAGGTAAATGATTTAAAAGCACATATATAATATGTGAAGAACTTACTAAGTGTACTACTATGCACTTTATAAACAATTACAAACTTTATTCTTCAAAACAACATATGAAAGTTCTTGTTGTCTTTATTTTATGAATCAAAAAAAAATAAACTTTATCCAAAGTAGCACCATCCCTATCCCAAATTATACTAGCAGGATTCTCAGAAGGTTTATATGACCCCAAGTTGCATTCATGCATCCACTGAACAAACATTTCAGTGTCTCCTGGGTGACAGGGACTGCTCTAGGCAGTGGTACGGAGCAGTGAAAAAAAAAAATGTAAAAAATCTCTACCCCGGTGGAACTTGCATTCTAGTAGGGGAACAGGTAAAACACAAAAATAAGTAAAATAATATGCTATTAAAAGATAAATACTTGGGAGAAAAAATAAAGCAAGCCACAGTGCCACAGGTCAGAAAGGCTGAGGCTTTAAACAGGATGGCCTTGGAAGTCTTCATCATGAAGGTGACACCTGAACAAAGGCTTAGGAGCACTGAGTGAGAATAATTTTCTTGAGGACATATGGAGGAAGAGCAATGCAGGTAGCAGAATGGGGATGTTGCCATGACACTTAGGTGAAACATGTCCAGTGGTCAAGAGCATCAAGGTGACCAAAATAAGGAAAGTAGCAGGAGTGAAACCAAGAAGCTTCTACTCTGAGATTAGATGATGTTGGAGGGTTTGAGCAGAAGGACAACATGCCCTGAATTCAGCTGTAAAGTGACACTCTAGTTGACAACAGACTGGTGGAAGGATTAGGGGGAAGAGAGCAAGCAGACAGAAGAGTTAATTGTCCATTAAAATAGTCTAAGTAAGATGATGGTGGTGGCTTAGACCAGGGCATAGCAGTGGAGGAGTGAGAAGAGTCAGATTCTGGATATTTTTAAGGTAGAGCCAAGAGAATTTCCTGATAATTGAATTTGAAGTATGAGAGGAAAAAAAAAAATCAAGGGTAATTTGGAAAATGGGGCCAAGCCAAATGGAAGATCAAGTTGCCAGATGCAGGAGATTTTGGAGAATCAATATTGTGGTTTGGGCATATTTTGAAGATTTCACATGAAATACCAGATGCATGATCAGAGTTTAGAGGACAGGTCTGAGCTGAAGATAAAGATTTGGGAGTAGACACTGTATTGCTGGTATCTAATACCATGAGCCTAGGTGTGATATGGAAGAGGTTCAAAGAGAAATGAGGAGGGTCAGCAGGGGAGATGCAAGAGAGAAGAACATGAGATCCTGGAGGAAACCCAAGCGAAGAAAAATCTTCAAGGATCAGAAGTAACCAGTTACACCCAAGTCTGCTCTTAGAGCATGTGGGGAGAAGGAAAGGACATTGGTTTCACATACCGCAGTTATTGGGGCCTTCGAATAAAACAGTCTCTGAGAAGTGGTGGAACAAAGCATTTTCAAGTGGTTTAAGACACAATGGCAGGAAAGGGGTTGGAACAAATATGGATGCAGAAATCCTCAACAAAACATTAGCAAATCAAATCCAAAAATGTATTAAAAGAATTGTACACCATAACTAAGTGGGATTTATCCCAGGTGTGCAAGACTGGTTCAACCTTTGAAAATCAATGTAATAGATCACATCAACAGGCTGAAAATGAAAAAAAAAATCACATTAATGTCAATAGATGCAGAAAAAGCATTTAACAAAATCGTACACCCATTCATGATAAAAGTTCTTAGTAAACTATGAACGGAGGGGGGGATCTTCTTCACACCTTGATAAGGAATACCTGTAAAAAACCTACAGCAAACATCATACTTAATGGTGAGAAATTCATTATTTTCCCACTCAGATCAGGAATAAGGAAAGGCTGTCTCCTCCCAACACCCCTTCCAACATCAAACCAGAGGTGCTAGATAATGTAATAAGACAAGAAAAAAGGAATTAAAAGGTATACAGCTTGGAAGGAAGAAAAGGAATTGGAGACAGTAAGGAGGCAACTATTTCATAGTTTGGGTTCAAAAGGTGGTAGCTAGAGGACAAATAGTGTCAAAAGATGTTTATTTGTGTTTTTAAGATGGTAGCAGTAAGAGTGCCTGGATAGCCCAGTCGGTGGGGTGACTGCCTTTGGCTCTGGTCATGATCCCAGAGTCCCAGGACTGAACCCTGCATCAGGCTCCCTCCTCAGTGGGGAGTCTTCTTCTCCCTCTGCCCCTCCCCCTGCTGATGCTCTCTCTCTCGATCTCTAATAAATAAATAAAATTTTTTTTAAAAATATGGGAGCAATCATTAAGCATGGAAAGAAATTATGCTAAAGAGTGGAGAATTGCTGAAGAAATGCCCCTAATCAAATACTATGCTATCTGTAGCCACCTAGATGCTAAGAACCATCTGTGTATGGTGATTTTGTCATCACTGGCTTTGTTTTTTAAACATGATCCTCTATAAGATCTCTCTCTCTCTCTCTCTCTCTTTCTCTGTATCTCTTTCTTACTTTCATGTTTTTTTTTTCTTTTTGGACATTTCTCTAGTATTTTTTTAAATCCAAGACAGAAGTAAATTTTGAAATTATTTCTCCTCTAAGAATACTGACAATAACACTTTTATGATGGGTATCTTGGTAATCTTGTGCAAGTTCTTTTAAAAAATCTTATGCAAAACTAGAAAAAGTTGTTATAGTTGCTTTTGTATATATGTTGTATAATATATATGATAAAATTTAATTTTATTGAACTAACAGAACCACTTTCACATTGTATTTTTAAAATCTCTTTCTCCATCAATCCAACCTCCACCACAACCTATATTTCTAACCTATATCTACCTACAATTTTCTTTTTTAGTTTTATTTCAAAGAATGTAGCATAAGTTGCACTGACATGCACTGTTTATTGCAATCCATGTGTGACTACTGACTCAGATTACCCATCACCAGGCTCACCTCTCCCCTCACCCCCTCCCCTTTGAAACCCTCAGTTTGTTTCCCAGAGCCCATTGTGTCTCATGGTTCATCTACCCCTCTGATTCCGCCTCCCCCTTATTTTTCCCTTCCTTCTCCTAATGTCCTCCATGCTATTCCTTATGTTCCACATATAAATGAGACCATATGATAATTATCTTTCTCTGCTTGACTTTTTTCACTTAACACAATCCCCTCTATTTCCATCCATGTCTATGCAAATGGTGGATATTCATCCTTTCTGATCACTGAGTAATATTACGGACCACATCTTCTTTATCCATTCATCTATTGAAGGGCATCTCAGCTCTTTCCACAGCTTGCCTATTGTGGACCTTGATGCTATGAACATTGGGGTGCATGTGCATTTCTTTTCACTACATCTGTATCTTTGGGGTAAATACCTAGTAGTGCAATTGCCGGGTCATAGAGGAACTCTATTTTTAATTTCTTAAGGAATCTCCACACTGTTTTCCAAAGTGGCTGTACCAACTTGCATTTCCACCAACAGTGTAAGACGGTTCCCCTTTCTCCACATCCTCTCCAACATTTGTTGTTTCCTGTCTTGTTAATTTTTGCCATTCTAACTGGTGTAAGGTGGTATCTAAATGTGGTTTTAATTTGTATTTCCCTGATGGCTAATGATGTTGAACATTTTTTTATGTGTCTGTCAGCCATTCATATGTCTTCTTTGAAGAATTTTCTGCTCGTGTCTTCTGCCCATTTTTTGACTTGATTACTTGGGTTTGGGGTGTTGGGTTTGAGAAGTTCTTTATAGATCTTGGATACTAGCCCTTTATCTGTAATGTCATTTGCAAATATCTTCTCCCATTCCATGGCTTGCCTCTTAGTTTTGTTGACTGTTTCCTTTGCTGTGCAAAAGATTTTTATCTTGATGAAATCCCAAAAGTTCATTTTTGTTTTTGTTTTCCTTGCCTTTGGAGACATGTCTTGAAAGAAGTTGCTGTGGCCAATGTCAAAGTGGTTACTACTTATGTTCTCCTCTAGGATATTGATGGATTCCTCTCTCACACTGAGGTCTTTCCTCCATTTAGAGTTTATCTTTGGGTATGGTGTAAGAGAATGGTCCACTTTCATTCTTCTGTATATAGTTGTGCAATTTTCCTAGCACCACTTATTGAAGAGACAATCTCTCCAAGACCTGCATTTCTTTGTTGACTTTGCCACTGGCTAGGTGTCTGAACACTGACAGGCTACTAGAATTTCTAGGCCTCCATTTCTTCATGTATAAAATGAGGGAGTAAAAACAGAACTTCTAGTTCTAAAACTCCATTATCATATACCAGGATTATTGCCATTCAGAGCAATCTTTGAGGTTACACATGAGTGAACTCCATTTTTGTGTATATATTTTAAGCTCAGGGTAACATTTTTATACTCCAACTTGACATTATTGACAGCTTTATTTTCCAGTACTGTATTCTCTATGCAAATGGACTAACTCATGGATGTACTGGACTGATGTGACACTGTTGAATTCCTATGTGCAGGGAATGCTCAAATATCTACACCTTTTTCTCTGCACCCCCCCCCAAATCAGTAAGTTCAGAAGATTTAGTAATAACAAGGGGCAATTTCACAGAATAGTCATGAGAATAGAAATAGTGACATTGTCCCCAAGGGACCTCGAGGGACTATAACATAAATAAAATGTTTAGTTTGCCCTTCCAACAAAGAAATCTTAAATATAATATCTCAAGTTTTGTTTATTGATATAGCGGACTGGAAAGAAAATCAAATCAAAATGAAACACAAAATTCATTACAGGTGAAGGCAAGGGTTAGATGAAAGTATTTTTGCCTTTCAGAAATAAGTAACAAAATGCAGATGCATGGTTTATAAACATTTACTTTTCTCATGAAATAGAATTGAGAAAACAATAGATAACAAAAATGCAAATCAGCACTCTAGGACAATAAAGATCTAATCAAAGAACAATATATTTTCAAGTTCTCTTTCATTGTCAGAAAAGATTTATTAGCAAAAATTAAAAAACTGCCACTTTGCCTAGCATTTTTTAAAATACCTTAGCAAGACTGAAGGCACTTCATCATGCTGACCCCTTGCCAGGTACTCATAAAGGGTTTGGCTTCATTGTGAACAAAATAGGAAGTGGTGGATGGGTTTCAGTCACGTAGTAGAACATGACCAACAGCAAAAATAACACACATATCCTCTGTTTATAGATAAATAGTTAAAACTCCAAACATTTTTAAATTTATAATAAACATTATGGACATTACCTTTTTTAATCATTCATTCATTATAATCATGTTTGTATGAATGCTTGCCGTGTTCTGGCCCTTTACAAGACACCAGGTGATTGGTAATTAGTGAGATAAGCAAGGCCATAATCCTTACTGAGATGACCATTGACAAATTCTCAAATCAGTTTCCTGAATTTGGCAGAGTATTTTTGTCTGTGGTTTGCAGGGGAAGAAATTGCTAAAGAGCAGAATTTAGACCTAAATTCAGGCCTTCTATTCCAATGTCAAAACAACATACACTTGATTCTATTTGATTTAAAAGGTGAGCCAGAGGCTGAAACAGAGGCTGAAACAGCATGACCAATGAGAGCCATGATGGATTTGCAGTGTGATTTTAATGACTATGCTTCATCTATGGCAAAGTCTGAGTTGAGGTTCCCAGTACACACTGATGAATAAAAAAGACATGAGGTAAGGTATTAACTTTAGGGGAAACTGGGGAAGATTATATGGGGATTCTCTGTACTATCTTTGCAACTTTGAAATCTGAAAATATTACAAAATACAAAAGTTTAATTTTAAAAAGGGACATATGATCTGAATAGATAGTTCCAGAGAAGACAAAGATGGGCAATAGGCACTTGACAAGATATTCAATATTATTAATCATCAAGGAAATGCAAATCAAAACTTCAATGGGATATTATTTCACATTTGTCAAAATGGCTATTAAAAGGCAAAAAATAGCAAGTGTTGGAGAACTTGTGGAGAAAAGGGAACCCAAATGCATTGTTTATGGGAGTGTAAACTGGTAGAACCACTATAGAAAACAGTATGGAGTCCTCAAAAATTAAAAAACAGAACTACTGTATGATCCAACTATTTCACTTCTTGATATTTATTTGAAGAAAATGAAAACACTAATTTGAAAAGATATGAACACCCCTGTGTTTATGGTGGCATTATTCACTGTAGCCATAATATGGAAACAACTAAGTGCCCATTGATAGATGAATTGATAAAGAAGTGATATATATGCACAGTGGAATAATACTCAGCCATAAAAAGAAGAAAATCTTGCCATTTGGAACAACATGGATGAATCTTGAGGGTATTACGCTAAGTGAAGCAGGGTGGACAGAGAAAGACAAAATACCATATGGTCTCACTTAAATGTGGAATCTAAAAACCACAACAAATAAAAGAAAACTGATGGAGATAGCCAACAGATTATCACAAAGGAAGAGAGATGGGAGGTGGGGGTTATGGGTGAAGGTGGTCAATTGTATGGTGACAGACTGTAAGTAGACTTACTATAGTGATTACTTTGTAGTGTATGAAAATATTGAATTATTTTGTGCACTTGAAACTAATATAACATTATATATCAATTTTACTTTAATTAAAAAAAATAACTTCCAGTTACATTAAAATTGAAAAATGGGAATTGTAACATGCTGGAAAATAAGTCAGATGAAAATTATTAGCATCATAAGGTGCCTGGGTGGCTCAGTTAGTTAAGCAACTGCCTTTCGACTCAGGTCATGATCCTGGAGTCCTGGGATTGAGTCCCGCATGGGGCTTCCTGCCCAGCAGGGAGTCTGCTTCTCCCTCTGACCTTCCCCTTCTCATGCTCTCTCTCTCAAGTAAAAAAATTATTAGCATCATAAAAACTGTCCACTATAAAAATGTCATATATTATTAGACTATCCTCAAACTAAAAAGGTATTAATTCTTTAAAAAGTATTTGCTCTACCAAAGAACAAAACATATGAGGATTATATACCCTCGATATGTAGCTAGGGATGTAACAGAGTAAAAATGTGATGTTTCATGTGGATGGAAGCACAATGGTAATTACAGTTGGAACCATTGGTGCAAATTTTAGCACAATGCGATGTTGCAAAAGATGGAGAATTCAGCTTTTTCCCAATTAGAGAGTCTTCAGCTCAATCAGATTAATCCTAACAAAGCAGGAGTACAAGGCCCAAAACAACAAAGTCAACTCAAAAGGTGTTATAGGACAGGGGAGGCACAGGGGGTCTGAGCAATGAGGGCCAGTGAAGCCAACCACAGTAAAAAAAGGACAGTCTAAAAAAAAAAAAAAAAAGAAAGAAAGTAAGAAAGAAAAAGGACTGTAGGTGCATTTTGGCTCATTCCTAAACACAACTCCTCGGCCAACTTCATCATCAAGATTGCTACAACTTAGTCAGGCTGCCTCCCTGCTGGGCCCAGCACCAGAAATGGGGGCCCAACTGAGGGGGCAGAACCTCTTCCCTCAGGTACACAGTGACCAAATCTTGAAAGAATGCAGTGTGGTTCCCTCACCCTGTGCTCAGTTCCTTCACCCTCTGCTGAAAGCATAAGCCTAAGTGAAGTGTAGCCCCTGCTTTGGAGACTCCAGCCCTCTGGATCTAGTTAGCACAACTTCCCAGACCTCTACCCCATCCTGTCACACTTGCCAGATCCAGGTGGATGATTAGCCAAACTGATAAATAGTTATTTCAATTTCTAGTAACCAATTAAAGAAAAAAAATTCTTTGCATTCACCCAAACTTCACCATTTTTAAACTTATACTCAATTCCTTAACAACATAGTTACAAACATATTTATGAGAGAGGGAAATATTTGGGAGCACAGAGCTGTTTCCTGGTTCCTAAATTCACTCAGCATAGGATTTTCCTATTTTAGAGCCAATAAAGCCATGCTGGCTTATGTTATTGTGAATTAAACATTTTTGTATAATTTCACAAAAGACTCAGAATGAAAGGGAACTAAATATACCAAATGTTTATATTCATTGAAAAAACCATTTACTTGTAAAAAAAAATAGAGCATCTTTTAAAGTTTATAAGAGTCCCAGTAAGGAATACATCTCTAAAGACATCTTGATTTTAGCTCAGCATTAAATCTCTGGTCCACAGAAGAGTGAAATAAATATGTTTTGCCTTGAACCACCAAATTTGTGGTTTGTCACACATCAATAGAGATCTAATGTAACAAACAATAGCCAACTGTTTATGGTGGAATTTCCTGACACAAAATTGAGTAGACTACCACCTGTATAATGTGACTAAGCTTCTCCAAGGACCATGCTGAACAATGCCTATAGCTTCTCATCTGAAATTGTACTTATCTAGTTCATCAAGTAAAACTGTTTAACTGTTATCAGTCATTTACATACAAGTACGAATGAGCACTGATCCTCTTCAGATATAAGACTCCCATAGAACATGAGGAAGAGGGGTGGATAAAATAATGTAACTATTGTGGTTTGGGTGGGTAATAAATTAAGTAGTTGGGGTTCTCTGGAGAAAAAAAAACCAATAGTATGTAAAAAGATTTATTATGAAGAATTAGCTCATTTGATTATGGAGATTGAGAAGTCCTACCTTGTGTCATCTGCAAGAAACCCAGGAAAGCCAATGGCGTAAATATTTCAGTTGAACTGCAATGAAATGAGATGTCCTGGCTCACTTAGCAAGGGATGAATTTCTTCTTCATCCATTTTTTTGTTCTTTAGTCTTTCAAGAGTTTGGATGAGACCCACCCACATTGTGAAGGGCAGTCTACTGAGTCCAAGAATTTAAATGCTAGTCTTATCTGGAAACATTCTCATAGACACATCTAAAGATAATGTTTAATATGGACACCCTATGGCCAGTCAAGTTGACATAGGAAATTAACCACCACTGGAAGAGAGTGGAAGAACTTCTGGAGAAAAAAGAAATGTCTTTGTCACAATTTTATCAAGCATTAGTTTTAGTGGCCAGCCTATTGTGACCAAAGAGTTGCAAATGACTTAATGTAACTATTGTCAGAGATCTGTATTTATATCTATATCTACATCTGTATCTATATCTATAAAACCTTTGGAAAGCATTTGGTAATACTCTCCACTTTTTTTATTTTTTTTTTCACTTTTTAAAAAATCTAATTTCTTTTCAGTGTAACAGAATTCATTGTTTATGCATCACACCCAGTGCTCCATGCAATACGTGCCCTCCATAATACCCACCACCAGGCTCCCCCAACCTCCCACCCTGTAAAAAGATGACTCAGATAAAAAGTAGCATGTTTCAAAGGGCGTATTAACCTTATTGAAAAATTGCTTTCCCAATTTTTATGAAGAAATAAATACTTGTGTTTGTTATATCAGAGAAACATCATGAGCCTTAGGCAAATTATTTAATATCTTTAGGCCTCAATTATCTCATCTATAGAAGGGGACAATACTAGTTTGTGCTTCATGAAAGTATAATAAGGGCTAAACAATATTGTAAAACCTTTAGCAGTGTGCTTAGAACATGATGCAATCTTGTACATAGATCAGTAACTCATGGTTTGACGTAGGTCAATATGTTGTGCATCCTGATAGAACTGAATAGATATAAAGATCTATGTTTCAGATTTAAGATTTATGTTAAATGTGTGTAATCATTAACATAAAGATTACAAAGGTAACAAAAGCAAAAATCCACAAGTGAGACTACTTCAAACTAGAAAGTTTCTGCACAGCAAAAGAAACCATCAACAAAATGAAAAGGCAACCTTATGAAGTGGGAGAAAATATTTGCAAATCATACATCTGATAAGGGGTTAGTATCCAAAACATATAAAGAACTCTTACAACTCAATAGCAAAAACCCCCAAAAATCCAATTAAAAATTAGGCAGAGGATCTGAGTGGACATTTTTCCAAAGAAGACATACAGGTGGCCAACAGAGAAGGTGCTCAACATCACTAATCATCAGGGAAATTCAAATCTAGAGTGCAATGCACTTCATACCCGTTTAGATATTATAAAAAAGACAAGAAATTATAAGTGTGGTGAAGATGTAGAGAAAAGGGAACCCTTGTGTACTATTGGTAGAAATATAAATCGGTACAACCATTATCCTGGAAACAGTATGGAGTTTCCTCAAAAAGTTAAACACAAAATGACCGTATGATCCAGCAATTCCAATTCTGGGTATTTATCCAAATGAAATGAAAACACTAATTCAAAAACATATCTACACCCCAAATTTATTGCATCAGTATTTATAGTAGCCCAAGACATGGAGACAACCTAAGTGCCCATTCATAGATGAATGGATAAAGAAGATGTGTTGTATATATACAGTGAAGTATTACTCAACCATAAAGAGAAGAAAATTCTGCCATTTTGTGACAAAATGGGTGGACCTAGAGGGCATGAGACTAAGTGAAATAAGTAAGAGGAAGAAAAATACTGTATGATCTCACTTATATGTGGAATCTAAAACAAAACAAAATAAAACAAACAAACAAAAAACAACCAAACAAAAAAATCCACAAGTTCATGGATACAGAGAACAGACTGAACAGATTGGCAGTTGACATGGACAGAAGTGGTCCCAGTCCTGGGATGTCATATAAAGTGCAGGCAATAATACTATGTTATATATTTGAAAGTTGCTAAGAGAATAAATCTTAAAATTTCTCATCACACACAAAAAAATCATAACTATGTGTAGTGATGGGTGTTAACTAGAGTTATTGTGATGATCCTTTCACAATATGTACATATATCAAATCATTATTTTCTACACCTGAAACTAATATGTTATATATCAATTGTATCTCAGTGAAAAAAATAAAAACAGAAAAACAAAAATAATATTTTAAAAAATATATATTGGAAATAGAACAGACAGTCATGGGGGGGGCAGGTAGAGGGTGTTAAAGGAGTAGGAAAAAAAGTGAGCTCTTAACCATATTGAGTCCTAGACTAGTGGGACAGTCAAGAAGTTTGCAAGGTAACTATATGTGGAAAACCCAAAAGACTCCACTCCAAATCTGCTAGAACTTATACAGGAATTCAGTAAAGTGTCAGGATATAAAATCAATGCACAGAAATCAGTTGCATTTCTTTCCACCAACAGCAAGACAGAAGAAAGAGAAATTAAGGAATCAATCTCATTTACAACTGCACCCAAAACCTTAAGACACCTAGTTATAAACCTAACCAAAGAGGCAAAGAAGCTGTACTCAGAAAACTATAAAGTACTCATGAAAGAAATTGAGGAAGACACAAAGAAATGGAAACATGCTCCATGCTCATGGATTGAAAGAACAAATATTGTGAAAATGTCTATGCTACCTAAAGCAATCTACACATTTAATGCAATCCCTATCAAAATCCCATGCATTTTTTTCAAACAATTGGAACAAATAATCCTAAAATTTATATGGAACCAGAAAAGACCTCGAATAGCCAAAGGAATATTGAAAAAGAAAGCCAAAGTTGGTGGCATCACAATTCCAGACTTCAAGCTCTATTACGAAGCTGTCATCATCAAGACAGTATGGTACTGACACAAAAACAGACACTTAGATCAATGGAACAGAATAGAGAGCCCAGAAATAGACCCTCAACTCTGTGGTCAACTAATCTTCGACAAAGCAGGAAAGAATCCAATGGAAAAAAGACAGCCTCTTCAACAAATGGTGGTCTGAAAATTGGACAGCCACATGCAGAAAAATGAAACTGAACCATTTCCTTACACCACACATGAAAATAGACTCAAAATGGATGAAGGACCTCAACGTGAGAAAGGAATCCATCAAAATCCTTGAGGAGAACACAGGCAGCAACCTCTTTGACCTCAGCTGCAGCAACTTCTTCCTAGGAACAACGCCAAAGCAAGGGAAGCAAGGGCAAAAATGAACTATTGGGACTTCATCAAGATCAAAAGCTTTTGCACAGCAAAGGAAACAGTTAACAAGACCAAAAGACAACTGACAGAATGGGAGAAGATATTTGCAACTGACATATCAGATAAAGGGCTAGTATCCAAAATCTATAAAGAGTTTAGCAAACTCAACACCCAAAGAACAAATAATCCAATCAAGAAATGGGTAGAGGACATGAACAGGCATTTCTGCAAAGAAGACATCCAGATGGCCAACAGACACATGAAAAAGTGCTCCACATCACTCGGCATCAGGGAAATACAAATCAAAAGCACGATGAGATACCACCTCACACCAGTCAGAATGGCTAAAATTAACAAGTCAGAAAATGACAGATGCTGGCGAGGATACGGAGAAAGGGGAACCCTCCTACACTGTCGGTGCGAATGCAAGCTGGTGCAACCACTCTGGAAAACAGCATGGAGGTTCCTCAAAAAATTGAGAATAGAGCTACCTTATGACCCAGCAATTGCACTACTGGGTATTTACCCTAAAGATACAAACGTAGTGATCCGAAGGGGTACATGCACCAGAATGTTTATAGCAGCAATGTCCACAATAGCCGAGTTATGGAAAGAACCTAGATGTCCATCAACAGATGAATGGATAATGAAGACGTGATCACAAAACAAACTGAGGGGGGCCGGGGGGAGGAGGGTAGGCAGAAGGTGGTGGGATTATGGACATTGGGGAGGGTATGTACTATGGTGAGTGCTGTGAAGTGTGTAAACCTGGCGATTCACAGACCTATACCTCTGGGGCTAATAATACATTATATGTTTATTTTAAAAAATTAAAAATTAAAAAAAGAAGTTTGCAAGGTAAATTATAAATGGTACAGCAATTTTTTTGGAGAGTACATATTTTATCCTATAAGAGCACAGCCTAAAAAGCAAATATTCCCTAGATTTGAATACAGAATATCTTTCTTCCCTAAAAACATCATACTATATAAATAGTCAAAGAGAATAGGAAGAAACCAATTTTTTAATTCAATCCATTGTATTCTTTCATTTATCAACCATACAATGAGCACTCAACATACCTCTGCTCTGTATACTCTAAAGGATGCTAAGATAAATAAAAGTGAATTCTAGAATACAACAGAGATGACTAGCATAAATCATTTTAGGCAAGGAGGACTACGTCCTGTGAGACATGCATGTTAGTGAGAGTTCAGGTGAGGGGTGAATGGAGGCCACCTGAGGGATTAAGAGGAGCCAAAGAAGAAGAGGACTAGGGACGAAAGCCAAGGTTCTGGGGACAGGAGACCTGCAGCTGCAGAGGCCTGAGAGTGGAGCGGAGCTGGAGTACAAGGAGGGAGGCCAGCCCCAAGTCAGGACCAGCCTAGGTCCCAGACTTGAGGAAACCAACCTGATGAATGTGCAGGAGGGACAGAGAAAGAATTACTTGTAAAAATACACCACGCTGATTCAAGTTGTGGAATTTAAGAAAAATAGAGAGTTTTGACACCCTTCAAGAGGCTGGAACTCCAGGGATTGGTCTGAGTTGACACAGAGAAATCTTCAAGCCTGATTTCACTGCCCAGTAGAGAAGTACTTACTAGACACAATAATAAATGCTTATACTCTTTATATTTGTTGTTCTCCATATGCATGAGTGAATTTTTATATTTTAATATATACTTTTTTCTTTTGTTTTCCTTGTTTTAAAAGAATTGAACCATTCTCTACATACCATTTTATAATGTTCTTTTTTAACTTAAAATATTTTAAACCATTTTTCATGTAAATAAATATAGATTTATTTCATACTTATATATCTATATAACATTGCGTCATGTACATGGATCAAAATTTATATGCTCAGCCGTCTATTAAGATGGACATAAATTATTTTCTACCTTTACTCTCATAAATCAAGATGTAATAAACACCCTTGTGTTTTTCCCTTTTTTTTCAAGGTTTATTGGCTATTCTATGTCCCCTTAATTCCTATATGCATTTTCCCATTATTTTTCATGGTTAAATTTCTAGAATTGAATTTATCCTGGGTCAAATGATGTTTACTTTAAATTTTGATGCATATTGCCAAATTGTTCCCTGGAAAGTTTGTACCAATTTTCACGGTCTCCAACAGTATACGAGATAGCCCATATAACCATTTCCGATGCTAAATAAAATAAAACAAACTCCCACATTGTGATAATGACATCTGTGATTTCTCTATCTTCTCTCTCTCTTTCTCATGCACACATAACACATATCGCAGTTCTTCTCAGATCATTTTCCTATCATTTTTAATATAACCTAAACATATATATATAACATTTCGGCTAAAAACAAATTTTAAATGAAGAAATATGTACAGAATGTTCCAAATTTCATCAAAATATATGCATAAGGAAAAGTACAGAAAAACATCCTCCAAAATATTAATAATGATTATCTTTAGATAGTGGCAGCCTTCACAATTTTTATACTTCCCAGATTTTTAACAATTCATCATTATGAAGCCATATTATGTAAAAAGGAATGCACATTATTAGGAAAAATATTCAGTGATCAGGTTTCCATTAAAAGGAATACTTTTCTTTAAAGGAAAACCCTCTTTGCTAGTTCTCCCTGGGGATTCAGGTGCAAGGAGGTTCTAGTGAGCACCTGAGTCAACAGGAAGTTTTCACTTTGCACATGGTGTGGAGCTGCAAAATGACCAGGCACACTGAAACCATATAAAGCAACATTAACAATCCAACAGGAAAAATAAGACTGGTCTTTGACTTTTAATAGTTTCTGTCAATATTAAAAACTGTCTTACTGTCACTTATAAATGTAAAGGAAAATAAAAAATAGAAAAATAAAAATTTATTTACTGTAACTGAAAACATTAGGAAGATTGAGAATCAAAATTGTTTACTTCTTGAAAAAAAAATTTGGAACACTGCTTGCCTTCTTTTTCTCATATGACTTAAAATACAAAGTAAAGGTCTTTTTCATGTCTTTTGTCAGTTGTCATTCTCCTTCCTAAGTGGATCAGCTTCTGGTACTTTATCCCTTGTTCTTATACTGTCATGAATATCATCAAGAATTCCTTTAATATGACATTTTTACCAGCATCATTTCCTCTGGCAACCATCATCATTTTCCCACATCACTTTCCTCTTTTATGTTGATAATTTCCCTTCACTAAATTCCTTGGCTGCACATCTAGGCTCTTCTCAATAGTGACAGAGTTAATATTCCCACAGTCAGGTATTTATTCTACAATTCCATTTATGTTTGATTCAAATTTCACTTCCAACTTCATCAATTTTTCTTTCTTTGTTGCACTTTCAACTTTGTTGGCCAATTCCCTTTTTTTAGTATCTATTTGCTCAAAATGGCACATGGGTTATCACTGGGAGACAAGGAGGCAACACAACTACATGCTTTACTGTCTGTGTGTGAACTGTAAAATGGATGTGCAGTGACCCATCACCAACAGACTTTGAAAGATGTATATCATGAGTAGTGATGCACATCTGTTGTTTATGTAATGATGTGTGCACTAAAGAGCTAGCAGTTAAATTTGACCTCTATCAGGCAACTCACAGTTAATATATATCATGGTAACTACAAGTTGAACTGTGTTGTTGGGGGACTGGTTTATTCAGCTGAGGTGGAATAACTGAACATTCATGCATATTAGAATCATGCAAAATAAGAACTACCTGTATTTGGTTTTGACTTGCATATGTCAACAATTAGGAGGAATTTTAGAGATTGAATAGGACCTAATCCCTACCTCCTAATTCCCATTCCTGTAAAAAATCTTTCCTTTACCTGCTTGCCATAGCAGTTAGAATTCCACTGATGATCAGTCATCCCTTCATGGTAATATACTGTCCTCATTTGATCAATACTTACTGAGTATTTACTGTTCTACATGCAAGGAATATAGTGAGAAATATGGAAAAGATGGCCCCTTACAAATCAAGCTTACATTCCAATGGAGAAAGTCAGAAAGCAAAATTAACAAAAACATATAAGATATGATTTTTTACTGTGAAACTTTCTTTGGAAAAAATAGAAAGATGATGTGATAAAAGTAAAGCCAATGTTGGGTGAAGAGGAACTGTGTAAGGGTAAAAGGTAACCAGGCCCCTCTGAGATTTTAAATAAGCTAAAAGCCCTATATGATGCGAAGGAACCAGGTTACAGCTAATGAAATAAAAAATGAGTTTACAGTGTTTGAGAAACAGTGAGCAGAGTCCCACGAGTCAAGAAAGAAGTCATGGGATATGAAATGAGGGAGCTGGGCCAGATCACATAAGGCCTTATAGGCTATGGCAAGGAGGTGGATTTTGTTCTAACTACAGTGGGAAAACACTGAAAATTTTTATGCAAAGGGCTGGCATGATAAGAGTTTCATTAAGATGGAAATATATCTGGGAAGGGTGACAAGCTGTTGCCAGCTGGAAATAAAAATGATAATTCTGTAGCTGAGCAGAAAGAAATAATTTTGGATGATGGGTGCCAGCCACACTGAGTAAGACTAATTGGAATACCACAGTGCAAGGATGGAGGATACGCCAGGGTGCCAAGGACCAGCACGAACACAAAAGGTGCCTTCTGGGCAGAAGGCAGAAATACACTGCCAATTTATGCTGGGTAATGCTGGCCAACAGCAATTGCTGCACTGAAGACATAGAAACTTCCTACTAAAAATGGCATTTCTGCTACACCAAAGGTTGCCATTTTCATTTTGTATCTTTTGTCACTAACCCAAATCCTCCATACCCAACAGAGGTAGGAGGCAGCTAAGAAAGAAAGAAGATAGAATAGTAAGAATGAGGAAAAATTATTACTTAACTCTGCTTCTAAAATCTCTGAAAGAAGCTGAATGTTTCCTCAGTGCTTAGGGTCCTAAAAGTAAATTTGAAGTTCTGTAAACTTGAAAGAAGCCTGAGAACCCTTCCTATAATATTGTGAAATACAGTTCTTTTAACAGTGGGTGCCTTTTGTTCTTTGTGTAAGGTGATGGAATAGAGACTATTTGGGCTTTGAAATCAAATGGGCTTAGAGTCTAATACCAGGGGTAAATCAATTCATTTACATGATAACAGTTTTATTAAGATGGAAATATATATGAACCTCAGCTTCCTATTTATATGGAAAATATGTAATCATACTGACCCCACATGTTCTTCTGAAAAACAAATGAAGCAAATATATAAGATATGAAAGTCTCTGGCACATAATGAGCATTAAATAAATATTTAATATATGAAATGTGGAATATATGAAAATTCCTGGTACCTAATAAGTGCTTAATTCAATTAGTCATCTTCCCTCTCCCTCCTGCTTTCCTCTCATTCCCACGCCTTCCCTTGAATGGGAGTACACTGAAATTTTTTTCAGTATTAAAATAAGGTGCCAGGATAGGGGGGAAAAAGGAACAGTTAAAAAGTCAACAGAAACATTCAATTTTGATCAGTTCAGGGGAAATGGAGAGAAGAACCTACCAGTACTTCTCTTCTAGGGCTGTTTTATGTAGCAGAACATGTAGCAGTTTGTTAGAATGATGGCTATTGCATTCAACCCTGTCCCGGCCCTGAAGCAGTAGTAGTCAATTCCATATGCACAGAGCACTTTGGCACAGATGTTCTGTCGACTGCACAGGGGAAGAGGGCCCTCCAGGCAGGCTCGCAAAAACATTCTAAACTTTTTAGAAGATCAAATGACCGTGAAATTGTATTGGATGCTAAAATCAGAATGGCAAGCTACACAAAATTCTGAAAAGGTCATCCTGCTAATTTCTTTGTCTTTTGGCCAAAATAGAGAAGAACACAAAGATTAAGGACATTCAATTTAACAAATATTTAATAATGCATGTATTACATTTTAGATACCAAGCTAAACAGTTAGACTACAAAGATGAGTGTACACAAAGGCAAGAAGATTCTAAAGATCCAATAGGAAATGGCTTTTCAATTAGTAATCCTTGGCCAAACTGTCCCTGACCCATTACTCTGTTCCCAAAGTCAAAAAAGCCCAGTAATGACCTCTCTTATGGCAATGCTGGAGATATTAAAAGACAGACTTTTAACTTATTTCCAAGGCAGATAAATAGAAGAGATGGTGTCAAAACCATACTATCTGCTCTCACCAAAAGTTTAATATACATACTAATATGATGTTTGAACACATTAAAGAGATCTTTTCAGCAAAGTAGAAAATTGATCTCTTTAGAATTATAGTTAGTTTAGTAGCCTAGAACACAATTCTGTCTTACGTGTATCCTTATAATTTGCATGATTTGAATATAAGTTCTGCCTAATTTGGAAAAAAAGTATGATTAAAGAAAAAAAAAGCCAGATTGAAGTGGAATAGAAGAATTAAATTAGCTTTCCCTCCTGGCTTATTATTTCTTCCCATTTCCATTCTAAGTTTGAGTGATGAAGGCAGTGTCATGTATTCCTGATATCAAAGGGGCAAGAACCAAGAAAGAAGAGAAAGACACAGAATGACAGAGAAAATGTCTCAGGCTTATCAAGGGAAGTTGAAAAACAGGGATGGTACAGGAAACTTGAGGTTAAACCCCATCCTGCAGCAGAATTTCTATTTATGTTTGAATCAGGTGGGCCTACATTCTATTATCATTCCTAGTTTAACAACCATAGTAGAATGAGTAAATAATTTTGAAAGCAAGTCAGACTGAGCTATGTGGTTTGTTTAGTGCCTTATATAACATTCATATAAGAATCATCTAATAATACATTGAAATACCTGGCAAAATTTGGGAGAAAATGTGCCTCTTATAGATACAACCCAAAGCATTCCTACATTCTTTACTTGTTCCTAGTTTACAATTATTTAATCACTTTGATCTTTATTTTATATTCTATTTTCCTTTTGTTCCTATTAAAAGTGTGGTCAGAATAAGATCAAATATTCAAAAATTCCACCCATTTGTTCTGCATTCAAAAATAAATGAGATTCATTACAAGTCCAATTGTAATCCCAAAGTCTTCTTTGTAGAAGACCCTAAATCATACAGAAATGCAAAGGACCTAGAATATGCAAAACAATCTTAAGAAGACTAAAGTTGGAGAATTTGCACCACCTGACTTCAACACATAACAAAAATCTGCAGTTTTCAAAACAGTTTGATACTCACAGAGATCATACAGAGAAGAAAAATAGAACCAACCTTATAGGGTTACTTGATTTTCAACAATGAAGACAAAGAAATGAAACTGGGAAAAGACAATGTTTTCATCAAATGGTGCCAGAACAACTGGATATCCATGTGGGAGGGGAAAAAAAAAATGCTTGGGTCCTACCTCATGCCATAGACAAAAATTAACTTGAGATGGATCATACACCTAAATGTAAAAATTCAAGCCATAAAACCTTCAGGAGGTAACATAAGAGACCATCCTTGTGACTTCGAGGTAGGGTAAGGTTTCTTAGAAAAAATATATACAAAACAGTAACATAATGGAAAAAATCATTAAAAACAAAAAAGAAACAATAAAAGTGAAAATTGAAAAATTGGACTTAATCATAATTAAAAATTTCTTATTAAAAGATACCCTTAAGAAAATGAATAAGCAAGCCACAAGCTTGGAGAAACAAAAACTGTCAGAAGACTAGCATTTAGGATAAGTAAAGACCGCCTATAACTTAATAATTAAAAACAACCAATCCAATGAAAAAATGGACAAAAGAGTGAAACACATATTTTTTCAAGAAGATATATCAATTGTCAATAATTTTATTAAAAACTACCTAGCATCATTAGTTATTAGCAATATGCAAATTACAGTCACAGTAAGATATCATTACATACCACAGTACCAAGCGCTAGCAAGGAGTAGAATAACTGGAGCTCACACATTATTGATGAAAGTATGAAATGGAACAACCATTTTGTAAAACAACTTTATAGTTTCTTTGAAAAGTAAACGTACAGACACCCTAGCAATTCTACTCCTACCTATTACCCAAGAAAAATTAAAATGCATATTGACAAATTATGAGAATGTTCATAGAAGCTTTATTTATGGCAACCAAAAACTGGAAACAGCCAAGTATTCATTAATACAATAATGGATAACCAAGCTGTGGAATATTGAAAAATGGAACATTAATCAACAATAAACAAGGATCAAATTATTAACATATGCATCAACTTGAAGGCAATCTCGAAAGCATTATGTTGAGTAAAAGGCTAACACAAAAGAGTATATATTGTGTGATTCCATTTTATGAAGTTCTGGAACAGGAAAAACTAACCTGGAGGTAGAAATGAGCATAGTGATGGCCTCTGGATAAGTAGGGACAAACAATGACAGAGCACAAGAGTGAGGGAATTTTCTTAGGAGAAAGAGATGTTCCTTATCTTTTTTTTTTTTTTAAGATTTTGTTTATTTATTTGTCAGAGAGAGAGCACAAGCAGGAAGAGCAGCAAGCGGAGGCAGAAGCAGCTCCCCGCTGAGCAAGAAGCCTGATGCGGGACTCAGTCCTAGGACTCTGGGATCATGACCTGAACCGAAGGCAGATGCTCATTGCTCAACCGACTAAGACCCCTAGGCATCCTGGAGATGTTCTATATCTTGATAGAAGTTTGGGATATATACCTATATGTCCAATATATCTATATATAAGCATATGCATTTGTCAAAATTCATAGAAAAGTAAACTGAAAGATTTGCCCATTTCATTGTGCATCCTTAAAAACATAACTATAAACAATATTGAGTTCAGGGTAATTATACTACTATCTGCACTTATTTTGAAATGCATTAAATAATAAAATGGGTTGATGGATAACAGAGGGATAAACAGACTGATAGATAGGCAATAAAGCCAGTATAATTAGATGTTAAGGGGAAAATCTATGTTATGGGTATGTAGGTTTATAATGTAAAGTTAAAATTTTCTGTATATTTCCATAACAAAATGATGAAAAATATGAACCTAAAAGATTTTTTATAGTCCTTATCAGTTTAGAATTAATGTAGCATTATATTATTATTATTAACATTCATCTGGGATTGTCTACACCTCCCAAATCCTAGACCATATTTGGAATTGTCAATCATGTTCTCAGCCAAGCACCCATCTCTATGTTTCTAGTTCATTTTTCCCCATGTGCTTTACACTCTATTCAAATATGTTAGGAAGCAGCATGATGATTATTGATTATGTCTCCATCTTTATGGTCATTTTGAAAACATACACTTATCAATCCTCCACCAACCACAGTCAGAGCAGTGGTTTTTCCAGGGCTATTTATCATGTCTAAACTCTCTACAGGAAAAATAGCAGTCTCCTGAGTTGGTCAATAACCAGCTTGTTTGCCCAGATGCCTAATTTCAAAACAGCCATCATATTGAGATTATTTTTAGCTCCACAACTTTTTCAACCAGCAGGTACTTTGCACACCAGATGGTTCCCTATTCCTGCTTTTCTCAACAGGGTCTTCTAATGAGACTATTATATGGCTTGCTTATGGTATCACAATTAGTCAGAGGAAAAATGAACAGAGAAATTCAGGCTTGATCTCACAAATGCCCTCCGAGTTAATCCCCATTGATCTGTTACTTTAATCTCATTTTTTTGAAAAGGGGGTTCAAATAAGGGGAAAATTTGCTTTGTAATTAATTCAGACAATATAGATGTTATTTAAATGGTTATTTGTGGAAATAATGTTTTATAAGAACACATTTGTTTCATCATCTTATAAAGCATAGTGGGATTTCTGTGTGGTTAGATGGCTGAGTGTCTGCCCACCCATGAAAGCAATCATTAGAAGGAACTAAATAGTCTGAATGCCAACAGCCAAGTGCTATCAGGATTCTTAAGTGAATAGATATGGATGGGGAGAAAGAGATAAGAAAGAGAAAGGGAATAGAATAATAAAAATGAAAATTAAACCTCTATTGTAATCTCTTCAATTCTGTAATGTCATTTTCTATAATTCTATAATGTTAAAATCTCATATTATTAATGACCATGAACATATCTCAAAAGATTCCAGAAATTATCCCCAATCTGATCTTTCAAATTTATTTTTTTTAAAGATTTTATTTATTTATTTGACAGACAGAGATCACAAGTAGGCAGAGAGGCAGGCAGAGAGAGGGGGGCGGGAAGCAGGCTCCCCACTGAGCAGAGAGTCCGACTTGGGGCTTGATCCCAGGACTCCGGGATCATGACCTGAGCTGAAGGCAGAGGCTCTAACCCACTGAGCCACCCAGGTGCCCGTCAAATTTACTTTTTAATGTAAATTCAGAAACTCCGTGAGACTGCAGAGGAAGCCTTCTCTGGCAGCAGGCCCACCATCATTACCAATGCCCAGGGAGATTCCAATCAGGCTACAGCAAGTAGAATAACAACACCTAGCATTCTGACCCAGTTTGTATCTTCCCCTTTAGAGCCCATGAACCACCTGTCAATCTTTTCTCTTTTTTTCCTATCATATCTACTTTCTAGAGTGAATGAACTTACCTCTCTATCTTTGGTCATTTTCCTCTTGACTTATCACCTAGTTGAGACATGATTTTCCAAAATCCTGTGCTGCTAGGCCATCTCTTATTTGGGTAATTCTTTACATTACAGTTTACTGCCTTATAATTCCCTGTCTATTTTTTACCTTAGGCCATTGTTTCTCTGTCATAGTCCCATGACTTTATCTATTGGTATGCACACATCCATTTATATGTTCCTGTCTCCATCCTCCTTTCTGTGATCCACCAAACTTGTGGACAAGAACAGATCTTGAGTATAGGGATATAGTATAGGGATTCAAAACATAAGGAAAGAACAAAGAGCCTGAAATCACAAGACTAGTTTATTCAAAGATGAGTTTAGCTTCTTACTACATAGGTGGTTTTCAAAGTGCATAGCCTCTTTTTCCTTTTTTAAAAGGAAATGATATTCTTTTATCATCCTTTTAGGGTTGTTTTAATGGCCAAATGACAAAATGTTAGAGAATTTGGGTTGCCCCCCCACCCCATGCAGACAGAGACAAAGACTCAAACCTTTATTTGGAAGGTTCTGGAAGTCTATGGTCATACCATCTTGATCGCACCCAATCTCATCTGATCTCAAAAGCTAATCAGGGTCGGGCCTGGTTAGTACTTGGATGGAAGGTTCTGGAAACACTATTAGGGAAAGGGAAAAGTAATATCAGGAAGGGAAGAAGTGACACTAGAAAGGGAAGGCAGCAAATAACCTTTGTGTGGTAAAGTACAAAACCTATGTCTCAAAGTTATCGTACTGAAGATGCAAGGAAGCTAAGTTGGTTGAGGAATGTTTTGTGGTGCTCATTTCCCAGCAATTCTGGTCTGCCCTACACCTGGGTAGTGCCCCTGTGTGCAGTTTCTCAACAGTGAAGTGGGAAGTGCTAAGGAATATGAGCAGGGCATTAAGAATATGCTCAGACACTTTTCAAAATAAATCATGATTGTTATTCCTTAATAACCTCAATATTTGAGTCATAGTCACCTTCTCACCCTATATTCTGTCACCCCCTTTCTGTTGCTTCTTCAACACTCTCCTAGCACATTTCACAGCTGCCTCACTTCCAATCATTTTTATCTCAACTCCACTTCAGCAACCCATAAATATACAGCAAAACTTGTCACTTAGACTTCCTCCCCCTCCAAGATCTTTAACTCTGAGGTTTTCTTCTTTGTTTAAAGTCATGTGTCCTTTGGCCTTTTCTGTTCCCTCACACCTCACACCTTATGTTTACCTTGTTTACCTTCTTCTTGATCATCAGTGTTTCAGCCCTTCTTTCATATGCCCATTAGGATACACAGTTCCACCTGCTTCCTCCTTACCACATGATCAGTTGTTTAGTCTACAGACCAGATGGCAACACAGAATTCCATAGTCTAGGGATCTAACAATTCACATCCTCAGCTTCTTTTTGTGTGTTCTAAACATCTTGCAATATTGTGTTCAATATCTTGCACCAAGAACATTGCTCAAGGCCTCTCTCACGTCAGCATTAACAGATCTGACAAATACCGAGAGAGAGAGAGAGAGAGAAGGACTTCTATATGTCATATCGAGCAGAACTAACAAAATTCTTCACAGGCGTCATGTGAAAGTAGCATAACAAGATTAAATCATATTAGGAAATTATTGGTTAAATAAGATTGAGAGGCATATCATTCAATTTCTTAGATCCATTAAGTATGTTCATATGTATTATGAATATTTAAGAAGATATAACTGGCAAAGCTTTCCAAATTTACTTGATTCTGAGGGTTTTACAAAACAAACTTTGGGACAGACTGATTTATTATGATAATGAATCATTACATATCACAACCTTCTATGACCAGGTGCATGATGACAGGGCATTGCATGTGGCTTTGCAAGAGGAGCTTTGCAACACTGCCATACCATCAAAAATATACTTTATTTTGACTGATCTTTTTTTCAGCTCTGTTTGTAGAGAATAGAAATTTTTCTCCTCTACTTAAAGTGTAAATCTTTTTCTTAAAGGAGATCATTCTAGTAATTTTCAAGTGAGGATGATTCACTGGCATTGGTACTTTTAGCTTCCAGGAAATTTTATGTCTGTACCTTAAGGACATTACATCCTTAAGGCAGGTGTATTGTGATTATTGCTCAGGTCATGGTCTTTAACCAAAACGTCCCATGTAACCAAAATGTCCCAGCCTCACCTGTCTGTGATTAAAGCTAAATCACATGTCCTCCAATACTCAAAGTGCTTTCCCTTTTCTAAGAATCCTCCTTATTTCTCAACCCTCACTACCACAAATAATACCAGTATTTGTCCATAAGTTGGTCCTCCAGGTAGTTTGCCTACTGTCCACAAGGAGAAGAGAACTCAGATGCTCTCCTAAAGATAGACTCTGCAATTACAACCATTATTGCATCCTGCTGAAGATCCTACTTGTCCACAGTGCCACCACTTGGTTATCTGCTTTGTACGTGCTAAAGCCCCTGGGAGTCCTCCAAGATATGACAGTAAGACTAACCATTCCTATTGACCTGCAGAGGCCTACTTAGCACTGCTGCCTTGAAGCCACAGGCTACCTGTGGTTACCTTCCAACAACCTGGCAGTGTACAGAACTGAGGTTCCATCTGAACTACCAGCTTTGCAAATGCAGTTTCTTGCCATTTCATCCATGTTGAGTTGTTCTGAAAAATACAGTGGAAGATACCTTCTAAACCCCTACATCTACAGGAAGGGCTATACATTCACTTTACTCTGAAAAGTAGTTTGAGACCCAAAAACAGTTTTCTACTATGGAGAACGCCCTGACCTTCAAAGCAGATCTTGTAACCTGTCCCATTTGAACCTGTGGATCCCAAAGTTAAATGAGGAAGACAGGGTAATTCTATATTTAAGACTATAATTGAGAAGAAAACAAAACAAAACAAAAATAATTCAGTAATACAATGGAATGCCAGGAATTAACTAATTTATGTGAATCTCAGCACAGTGATGGCACATAACAAGTTCCCATTCATCTTCCTTATAATACTGATTATATTAACATATCATTGGAAATTAAAATCATTTCCTCAAAAGAGAGCAGAAAGATTTCCCTGAACAATGCTCAGGAAGAATTGCAGGATTTCCTCCCTACACAGATTTGTGGAACATTGAGGTTGGTACACAAAGCATATAGATTAAAGCTGTGGTTTCTGCTACAAACTACTTCCATGATAAAGGAGAGATAAAGACCACAATTTGACCAATAGAGCAAGCACTGATTTTTTTTTTTTTTTAATGCACTTGCCTGGTAGAGGGAGATACATAATGGAAGAAATCACTGAGTAGTTCCCTCAGGGGAAGAAGTCAGTGTGGAAGTGGAGGTGAGAACTGAGGGGAGTTAAATACCATACCCATAATGGATAGGTCTTTATATCTACACAAATTAAGGACCAATAGTCCCTCCCTGGATCAATGAGTCCATGAGTCCGTGCACTGTTGGTTAAACCAAGTCAGCTGTTCACTGATCAGGAGTCTTCATTTGGTGTGTGTTCGACGGAGGGTTGGCACAAGGTTCCCCCTTATTCCTCACCTGCAGCTGGTACTGAGACCTGCTCTGTACCACGTGCCACTCTAGGCATTGGGGTCCTTCCAGTGGAGAGGGCATTAGCAAAATAGTGACCAACTCTTACAACTACATCTTTACAAAAGCAAACATTGTGGGGCTTTTCCTTTCTTTTTTTCTTTTATGTCCCTGAAAGTATGTCAAGAACATAAATCCAAAACAATTCAGAAAAAGTAATTCCATGAGAGGCCCAAGCCTTAAAGTTCAGGCATGCAGTTTGTAGTGGTCTGTCTTTGCAAGAATTAGAGTAGAAGGAGAAAGAAATTCTACCAAGGCAAGGACAGATAATGGCAAGAAAAAGAAAAATCTCATTTAGGGATGAGGAACAGCATGGCTGCAAGAACGTGCATGATGCATCCATGGGACACCATGAAGACCTTGTCAAGTCCTCCACGTCTTTAACACCAATAAAGACTAAAATTCCCTCAATATGAAACAGTGAAGTATTACTTAAAATGAGTACTTCACACTCTACATGAATTTTTAAATATATTCCAGAGGAATATATAAGACTATTAAAATATATACCCCCCCTTTATTAACATTTTCTCTCTCTTTAGCTGAAACAGTCCTTGTACTGTCTGTAAACAGCTACAACTTTCATGAAATATGTTTCCTTATTGCATTATGAAGAGCCTCTGGTAGGCTAATTGGCTATTCTCTCAAACCTTAATTGCATATTATTAGCCACTCGAGGAGCTTGTCAAAGTGCAGATTCTGATCCAGTAGCCTGTGGAGGAGTGTGAGATATAGCATTTTTATAACAAGCTCTCAGATAATGCTCATGCATTTGATCCAAGGACCACACTTTGATTAACAAATCAGACTTAAACTTTGGCCACCTCTGAATCAGACATGACACTCTGATTTATTTAAAATCTTAATTATGAGGCAAGAATCATTACTTTCTTAGACTCACCTTTCTCACTCTCTCAATTTGAAGTGACAATAATAACAGTAATAATAATAAAAGTAGTTATTTCTACCCGACCTATAGTTGACATTTTGTTCTTTAAAAAAAAAAGTTCACAACAGCCGTGTTTTTATTTCAAAGGAGAAAAAACACCTTATTGATATTATAAAAAATCTAATAGAAATGGAAAGAAGAAAAGGGAAATCTATACATAAATGAAAGGCAATAATAAGCAGTAAATAAGAATAAGATAGAGTTACATCAAAACAGGTACTTACAACATCCAAGCTCATTAGCTGGGGAAGCCCCATAGAGACAGCTGGACTAGTGTCCTGATTGAGAGGCCTAGCAGAAGTGTCCTCCCCTCAGGTGAAACTTCCAATTGACCATCCCCATGAAGGCCATATTTATAGGCAAATGATGGGGTATGAAGTTAAAAGTTCGATTGCCTGCATGCAGTTTGGAGCGAGCTGCATTTCTATGTTATCACATCTTTACATCTTCAAGGAGCCTAGGTCATATGTGCTTGCTTCCCCCTCCAGGTTTCATTCGGGGGGGCAGCCCAGCCCAGAGTTAGAGGGGATGCAAGGCAAATTTTATAGCCCTTGGAATCCAGACTGGAAGAGCCAGTTCTGACCTGGAGGCCAGCTAATGTCAACTAACCAAGCTCCCAAGGTCACTTATGCAGCATAAGTCTCACAAGCAACATTCTTTAACCTGCCTGCATCCATGGAGGTCAAGATGGTTGGTTATATAGGACAATCACAGAAATCTCTATCCATACAATACACCTATGTAGATAATCCTTTGTAGATGACCAATAATATGACTGGTGAATTTCAAAACATTTATAAACTTTGTGTGAACAAACATGGCCTTAGGATGGTGTTAGTCCAATTTAAAAGTCTCATGCAAAAGCATCCCATAATAATCTCATAGCAGACACCCTCTGAAATTTCCAGCTGGGAACTAAATCCCAGTAACCTCTTATCCTGTAATTAGGGGGTTTCACCAATTCATATGAAAGATATGATTACTATTGGTTTGAGGTTCTTTGATGAAAAAACTTTCTAAAATAAAACACAAATACAAATACAAATTCTAGGTTTGACCTTTACCAACAACATTTAGTTTCTTTTGTCTTTTGACAGTAATTTGGAAAGCATTAAAGGTCTGTGTAACTATGTTTTAATAATCTTTGCTACTCCTATTGTGTTATTCAAAAATACTAATTTTACAGATCAAATTTATTTGTATTTTCTGCTCCTTTTCCTTCTTTGACAATGTAGCTAAATCCTTCCAAATTTTAAAATAAAATATGGGTAAGCTCAGCTTTATAGTTTATACATACACACACAAACACACACATTTATGTGTGTATTTATTTTTTTATGCAAAATAAGGTCTATATGCTAGAGTAACAGCTTTCTCACATTCCTATCTCAATTGTACCCATGTGATTTTAAATTATGGAGATGACTATCAATATGAAGAGGTCAATACCACTGAAAGAAGGATTGATTATCAACATTTCCTGAAAGAAAGGAGTCTGCCATATCACACAGGGCCACAGGCACAGTACCAGGTCCCGGTCAATTCCGGTCAGGAGCAAGAGGGAGGGGAAAGCCAAGGCCCGACACTTTACTGGGGTTTGTGCAGGAAAGGCAAGATAGAGCAAAGTGAACAGATTAGGATTGGCTCATTTGAATAATTCTGGCAGACTTTGGGCTATGGGGTATTCTCCAATAGTCTGGTATGTTGGCCTGGGAGGATTTAGAGAAAATATTGGCTTTGGGAAATGGTTAGGAGCATAAACTGGGGATAGACTGGTTTGCATGTGAAAGACTCTCTAGGGAGCCTCTTTTGTTGTCTCTAAGAAATGGTTAGCCCCAGGAGGGGCAGTCTTTGCAATTCCTAAAAGATTTTTATGATGACATCATAACACACAAAAAAACTTTTAAAACATAATTATTACAATTTCATGTTAAACCTAACAGGTTTATAGGTTTAGTGAAATAAGAAAAAAAATTGTTGATATACAAATATTTGCCAAATATTGAAAAAGGTTATAAGAAGGACAAAGATTATAAAGATATTCTTTCTTTCTATTCCCACCATTTCTGAGATGAGTTCACATGATTTAAGTGTGATCATCTTTCCCAATGGTCTTTATACAATCAATATGATTTGTGTTTTCAAGGTAATTCTATAACTGAACTCAAGGGGTTCACTTTTTGAAGTGTATTGAATTGAACACACCCCAAGGATGTGTTGAAAGCAAAGAATTTTTATTGCTTGTTAAGGAGACAGGGAGACAGCTCTCAAAGTGATGACTCCTGTAGTGTTCGTACAAAAAGTTTTTACTCTGCATTTGGGGATGGGGACAGGGAACATGAATATACATTAAGGAACTTACACATATTCTATCACTTGGGCACTTTGATTCAACTGTGTATGCCTAGCCTATCAACATGCTAGTTCATACATCCTGTGTTCCAAAAATGGCAGAAAACTCTATCTACTAGGAAGAGATCCTAATATTATAATGAGTGAAAGGTAACTTCAGGACAATTTGGACAGCTTTGGAGCAAGTCCTCAGCTGCAATCTGGCTAAACCTGGTTCATGTAATAGGATATCAGGTGAGACACACCCTGCAAGGGGCTCTCATGTGAAACGCTTAGCAGGGTATCTCTTTGGCTAGGACTGTTGGTTCTGCAAAACAAAACATATCCCTTCCCAGTTGTGTCCTTACCCCTCTCCCCGCCTTCTGATAGCTCTCAACCCTCTGATTTAAGTAACTTCCCTTTGCATCCTAGCTAAAAATTCTGTCATGAAAGTCACTAAGTACTACTGTTGAGGCACAAACTTGTAACTAGCTCTTCCTCATCATCAAAACACATGTTCTCAAAAGCTCAAGACTACAGAACAGAAAACTGCATTAATAATTTCCAACTCTGTAGATTACTAGAAATAAATTTCCAGAGAAAGCCCAAATCTGGAGAAGAAAACTCTAAAATAACAGCCAGTAGCCTTTGAAGCTGATTCACCAGAAGCCTCTGACCACACTCATTAACATTTCTTTTTGTACCAGGAACCAAAAAATCAGTAAGCCTGTGATGACTGATCTTCCATTAGATTTTATTCAGATTTCTTTTATTTTTAATTTTTTATTATGTTATGTTAATCACCATACAGTGCACTGTTAGTTTTTGGTGTAGTGTTCTATGATTTATTGTTTGGGTATAACACTCAGTGCTTCATGCAAGTATGTGCTCTTCTTAATACCCATCACTGGCTAATCGGTCTGCCACTCCCCTCTTAATTATCCTTTCTCTATAGCTTCCTGGGAATGTGAAACAAAGACATTTTCTTTCTTCTTTTCTCTCCTATGTCCTCTAATGTTCTCAGCCTTTCAGAGCCAAGAGGATTTTCCTTTTCAATTAGATCGCCTTGCACTCATTCATTCATTCATTAATTCAGTCATTCGCTTACTCAACATATAATTGGTAGCCACTAGGCCTTAGGTGCCATACTGTAATTTAGGCCATTTTCAGTTTTCACACTGTGAATATTTCTAGAACATTTTGATAAAAGTTTAAAATTAGGTTGCAAGAATATAATAGTAGTTAAAGATGTGTGCCTTAAATCCAAAGGGATCCCATGACCTAGTGGCTTTTTGACCTTGGGCCGATAAGTCATCTTCTACAAGTTTCAGTTTTGCCATCTATAAAATGGAGAGAATAATAGTATATACATAAGATAAAGGTTGTTGTGAGAAATAGATGATTGGCAGAATGGGATATGCTCCCAGAACTGTCCCTGCCACTTTTTGCTCTGGATTTGCAGCACTGCCCACCCACATCCAACTCTAGAGCTTCTGTTCCCCAACAGTGTTTGCAACACACCTTTAAAGGATAATATGCACATGCTACCCTCACACCCATGAGTAGCAAGGTGATTTTTTACTATTATAAAGTCTGGGTAATAAAGAACTCCTAGAAAACGATGTATGAACCTCTGGTCTGACTGGGCATTATAGGCTGAGCTTCTAGCTTGGACTCCATTCCCTCCATTACAGGAGCTTTTGTTAAAGCCAGACTATGTCATGTAGAAGTCTTCCTCTTCAGTCTGTTTCTTTTTCAAGGATACCATTCTCCATCTTCTCTGTTTTTTAAAATTCTATCAAATTTTTTAGGGCCTAGTTTTAACATGACTTTTCCATGAAGCCAGCTCTGTTTGCCCCACTTCTACCATGGCACAGATTGACAAATTCTTAAGGCTCCATATAACTTTGACCCTACAAGAATTCAGCATTTTTTATATCATGAATATCAAGATGTTAAATGAGGTCGTAAAAATTAACAAGAACATTTTTAAGATGGAGATGTTTGTACCTTTGTCAGATTATTTCTCTTTTTTTTTTTTTAAGATTTTATTTATTTATTTGTCAGAGAGAGAGAGAGAGAGCGAGCACAGGCAGACAGAGTGGCAGGCAGAGGCAGAGGGAGAAGCAGGCTCCCTGCCGAGCAAGGAGCCCGATGTGGGACTCGATCCAAGGACGCTGGGATCATGACCTGAGCCAAAGGCAGCTGCTCAACCAACTGAGCCACCCAGGCGTCCCAGATTATTTCTCTTAAAAGAGGAATAGAATGGTGCCTGGGTGGCTCAGTCAGTTAACCATTTGATCTAAGGGAGCTGGGATCAAGCCCTGTGTTGGGCTCTGCACTCAATGGGGAGTCTGCTTCTCCCTCTGCCCCTCCCCCCACTAATGCTTGCTTTCTCTCTCTCTCTCTCAAATAAATAAATAAATAAATAATAAAATAAAATAAAAAGAAAGATGGCAAAATATCTGATTCCTTAACAACAGGAAGCCAGCAACCCCCCTGAAAGTACTCAGCTCCATCCATCTACAGGACTCCTGGGAGCGAAGCCTTCTGCCAATTTTTTTGAAAGAAAAATAGGAGATTATCTTGGAAAAACTTAGCTCTTCAGAGTAAATTGGCCCCCATATGGCCTTTAAATCAAATACCATATCCTCCTTTGGAATCACATCTGATATTTTCAATATTTTCCTTTCTTTTTTTAAGATTGTATTTATTTATTTGACAGAAAGAAAGAGAGAGAGAAAAATACAAGCAAGGAGAGTGGCAGGCAGAGGGAGAGGGAGAAGCAGACTCCCTGCTGAGCAGGGAGCCTGACATGGGGCTTGATCCCAGGACCCTGAGATCATGTCATGAGCCAAAGGCAGATGTTTAATCAACTGAGCGACCCAGACATCCCCAATAGTTTCAATATTTCCAACTTCATGATAAATCTATCTATTCAGTATCACTTGAGCTCCCGTTTCCTGAAAGGGGGCCTTGGTTGCAATTGTGTTTTCTAATCTACCTGCATTTTCTTTGTCTATATAATATGTAAAATGTCTATGTAATGTTGTATTTTGCAAAATATTTATTTCTACTATAAAAGATACAAAAATAGGATAGATAAATGAAACTCATGAGATGAGTTATGCATAGATAGTAAATACATCAGTAACCCAAGGTATATGTCAAGCAGGTAAGTTAAGTAGAGCATTTGTGTGTGAACATATAGGAAAGGATGGAAATACTCAATATTTAGGAGTTCTTAAGTCAGTCACCTAGTTGTAACACCTTTCAGCCCATGTGTCCTCTACCAAAGAAACACAGGGAGAACCTGTGGCTATCAATCAGGCTAACAGGAGAGCCACAGCTGTACCGAGGAGTACTTGTCACTCTCTCTGTCTTTCTGCTAAAGTAAGTGTGTGTCATTGGCCCTGAGTACCTTTTGTCCATAAGCCTCTTGCTTGAACCCCATCTGTGGTCCTCATGATTATACACCCAGTGGGGAAGGCTGATGAAGTATTGGGACAGACAAGACACATGAACACGTGTGCACTAGATTCAGGTGGTATGTCTTTCCACCCCACAGGCATGCTCCCTTAAATGTGTTAAAGTTCTTCTTCCTCTTCTTCTCCTTGTTTCTCACTGTGTTTCAAATTCTTTAGATAAGCTTGTCCCTCTGGCATTTTAATTTTGCCTACAGGTTTTGTGCTCATGATCTTTAAGTAAGCTTGCCTGGTAGAGTTGACACAAGAGTCACCTTGAAAGAGTTCTTAACGGCCAAAGCTAGAACAATTTGTACAACAAATACACAAAGTAGTGTTGGATCATAATCTAAGGTAAAAAAAAATAAATATCTATGTGCTCATATTGGTATAAATAAATGACTGAATTTTTTAAAGGGAGAGAATAAATAAATCTCCTTGCAGAATTCTAAATAATTTCTGTAGATATCAAGGTGTAAAGCATAACTCTCCATTCTTTAAGTGTGGATGTGGCTAGTGACTTAATCGGAGGGGGAGACAAACCATGAGAGACTGTGGACTCTGAGAAACAAACTGAGAGTTTTTGAGGGGAGAGGGTAGGGGGTTGGGTGAGCCTGGTGGCGGGTGTTATGGAGGGCATGTATTACATGGAGCACAGGGTATGGTGCATAAACAATGAATTTTGGAACACTGAAAAAAATAAAATAAAATTTAAAAAATAAAATAAAATAAAAACTATATTTATGAATCTTTCATAGATTAATAGGGGGTAGAGAGGAATAGAGTAACTTTACAGTGGAAAGACCTGCTAAATACTATCTCAACCAATTGAGATATCATGATACCAGGGTAAAGTGCTATTTGTACCATATACAAATTGATGGTATATACCCTTGATGTATATCATATAAATGACACTTTACCCTGGTAGTCTTCTCCCCCAAACACAACTCCATTCTAACCAAGAGAAAAACATCAGACAAATCCAACTGAAGGATGTTCTACAAAATAACTGACCACTACTCCTTAAAATCGCCAGTATCTGGGTGCCTGGATGGCTCAGTAGGTTAAGCCTCTGCCTTCAGCTCAGGTCATGGTCTCAGAGTCCTGAGATCCAGCCCCACATCAGGCTCTCTGCTCAGCAGGGAACCTGCTTCCCCCTCTCTCTCTGCCTGCCTCTCTTCCCACTTGTGATCTCTCTCTCTCTCCCAGTCAAATAAATAAATAAAATCTTTTTAAATTTTTTTAAAAAATTGCCAATATCATGAAAAACAAATAAAGACTGAGAAACTGTCACAATAAAAACAGCCTGAGGAAACATGATGACTAAATGTAATGTGACATCCTGGAAGAGAAAGAAGCTATTAGGCAAAAACTAAGGAAATCTGATTAACATATGGAGTTTAGTTAAAATTCAGGTCTCAGTATTAATTAATACTAATTAACTAAAATTGGTTAACCTTATCAAAGGTACTGCAAACCTAATATCATTTCACTTACTAACGTGACCATAACACTTATGGGAAAAGATGCATTTATCTAGTTTGATTTTCTTTATAAAGTATGGTGGATAATATTCTTTAAGCCTTTTTTTTTTAAAATACATAGCTCCTTGACATGACAGAACTATAAATTGAATTGTGTTAGCTATCATTTGCCTCTTGGGATATCTGGGAATCTTATATTACATCAGATCATTGTCACTTCCAGTTCACTGTAACTCCAGAACAGGGCAGAGACTAATATGTCTTATTAACTGCTGTTAAAAGGTGACAAATATGTAGGGTATAAAATTCTCAAAGAAGGTGTGACTTTAGAGAAACTGAAAACTTGAGACTGCATGACACCAAATATCCAGATAAAAACAGAGTAATCCCCTGAGATATCTGTTTGCTTACAGGCATCTGGATGTTTGGTAGTATGTAGACAAAACATGTGAATGACTGTCTAAATTCAGCACCCTTTACCTAAACATTGTGTGTTGTTTGGAAACAGCAAAAAACCTGCAGTATTAAGATACAAAATGAGCTAAGGTCCTTTGAGGTTTGTAGCCAACACAAATGTGACATCTGGCTTCTTGAGCAGTCACTCAACATTCAGCCACTTTTGACAGACAATTTTAAAAATTGGTCTGAATAGCCTATGGCTTAGAATGGAGTTCCAGAAATGTGAAAAAAATACATGTTATATTTTATATCTTGCAACTTTATAATATGACATTTATTTTGTATTGCTGCTTTTTAAACAACTTTCTGTATTAATCTAAGATCAATATATTTCCATAGAGTTGTCACCAAAAATAACATTTTTGTGGCTTCACTTAGCAAAACCTTATGAATAAATGAGATATGTTAACATAAATAAAATGAAGTAATAACAGAACGTATTTCGTGAAGTTGGTGGAAAAAATATATCAGTTGGTATATGATCTTTCAAAGTGGAGTAACACATTTAGAATTAATAAAATTGGTGACTGATTAAAGAATACTAATATTTCCAATCAGAGCAGTGATAAAGTGTCCAAATATTTACCTAACGTGAGTTGTCAAAGAAAAAAAAGCAAAACTGAAATGAAACTAATATCTTAAAATATAATTCAAGAAAACTGCCTGAGAGAAAAAAACTTAAATGTATATCCTGAAATACAGGGGAAAATCATGTACCTGGGAAAATGTGTCAATTAACTCTGAGACATTGCATAATAGAACTCTAAGACTTTTAAAATTAAAAAAGGGGGGTTCTCTGTTCTAATCCAAAAGACTAACTAACAAGAAGAAAAAAAAATTGCATTGACAACAGACTTCTAGACAGGAACAAACATAGCAATAACACTACAGTATTTTTAAGAAACTAAAATAGAAAGTATGAACCAGGGATCTTATATCCAACCAAGCTCTCCATCAACTATCAAGGCAATAGAAAACCAGTGTTTAGCATGTAAGAACTCAAGAACTCAGGGACTATTGTACACATGAACTCTTCCTGAGATATGTATAGAGAATCAAGTTTCTTCTATTCAAGATAACTAGAAACTTGAGCAAAAATAGATATAAGACTTAACAAAGGTGGGGTAAATAAACAAAAACTGTGTAAATGTTAAATACTCTAACAAAGCAGAAATAACAAAGCTAAAAAAAATAGAACAAAAGAAAAGGGGAAAGAGAATATTTTTGATCGTTACCTAGGGAATAGGTGGAAGTCAAAGCACAGCATTAAAACTCATCAAATTAAATAATTAAAAGAAAAGGGAGACAGAGAATGGAGTACAAAAGTTATTAGCCAAAAGATAACCATTAGGCTTAAAATATAAGTGTTCCTAAATAACAGGAAAAAAAGTAAGTAAATTAGTTTTCAAAAAAGAAAGGGGCACCTGGGTGTCTTAGTCATTAAGTGTCTGCCTTCGGCTTGGGTCATGGCAGAAGCCCTGCTTCTTCCTCTCCCACTCCCCCTGCTTGTGTTTCCTCTCTCGCTGTGTCTCTCTCTGTCAAAATAAATAAAATCTTTAAAAGAAGAAAAAAGAAAAATAAAACAACTTCCAGGGAAGGTGACCAAGTAAGAGGAGGATCCCAAGCTCACCTTGTCCCATGGATACACCTAGATGACACCCACTTCAGTGTAAATAACCCATAAAATAACCCAAAGGCTCTCAGAACAGACTGTCCACAGTTAACCATAGAGAAGAAGCAACATCAAAAAGGGTAAGATGAAGATGCAGTTGGAACAAAACCAACCCAAAAGACTGACCATGGGAGGGAAGGACTCCCCAAGCACAGAGAAAGAAGAGGATCAGACCTTACAATAAGCACTGCAGGCATGGGGGACCTGCAGTGGGAAGAAAAATCCCCATAACAATCAGCTTTGAAAACCAGAAGGGCTTAACTTTGAAAGTTTCTACAATCAGTGGGGCTTAACGCCTGTAACTTCAAAATCAACAGCTCTACTCTGGGAGAGCTAGAGAGCAATAAGAAACTGAGTTCCCACCCTTAGAGAGACAGCATAACAACCAAGCTGAGATACCTCATTGAGGCAGCAGGTTGAAAAATGCGTGGAGTATACAGAAAGGAGATTCATTTACTAATCTCAGAAAAAATGCAGGAAGACCCACCCTCAGAAGTTCTCCAAAGTGGTTCCAGATCACTTCCCACAGCAAATCCATGCACACTTTGCTAACATCTACACACCTGTCCCCTACATTCTGCTACAGGCCACCTCTTACAACCCATTCTTGGCAGGAGTCCATCCAAAGTGAGACCACAAGCATGGCATGATGCAAACTG
>ML100908.1:0-14422 GCA_003697995.1 Taxidea taxus jeffersonii | reverse complement strand
AGGAGTCCATCCAAAGTGAGACCACAAGCATGGCATGATGCAAACTGTGCTCAACAGGAGCACCACTCCAAAGTGACTCTTGCCCTGTGAAGAAGGGAAAATAATCACACACACTAGGTCAGCTGCAACCCCAGCAGTGGGTGGGGGATGGGGGGAAAACATCTGGCTTGACCGTAGCACCTGCCCCCCAACAAAAGCTTCTAAGGGAACAACACAGGGTAAGTGTTCTGTAGTTTGATGCAACTGCAGCTCTAGCAAAGACCTGATCTGACCCATAAACAACACAAGGACCAAACCATGTTCACACAGAGTTATTGCAGATAACTGAATTGAAAACAAATGTGGCAATAATTGTTTGCTCCAGCTCTTTGAAAATGTCGGTGGAATTTTGATCAGAATGGCATTGGAAGTGTGGATTCCTCTAGGCAGCATAGATATTTTAACAATGTTTATTCTTACGATCCATGAGCATGGAATTGTCTTCCATCTTTTTGTGTCTTCTTCAGTTTCTTTCATGAGTGTTCTGTAGTTCCTCGAGTACAGATCCTTTACCTCTTTAGTTAGGTTTATTCCCAGGTATCTTACAGTTCTTGATGCCATCATAAATGGAATTGATTCTCTAATTTCCCTTTCTGTATTTTCATTGTTAGTATATAAGAAAGCAAGTGATTTCTGTACATTGATTTTGTATCCTGCAACATTACTGAATTGCTGTATGAGTTCTAGTAGTTTGGGGGTGGAGTCTTCTCAGTTTTCCATATAAGGTATCATGTCCTCTGCCAAGAGGTAGAGTTTGACTTCCTCACTGCCAATTTGAATACCTTTTATTTCTTTTTGTTGTCTGATTGCTATTGCTAGGACTTCTAATACTACGTTGAACGACAGTGTCGTGTTCCTGATCTCAAAGGGAAGGCTGTCAGATTTTCCCCATTGAGGATGATATTCACTGTGTGTTTTTCATAGATTTGATGAAGCTGAGAAATGTTCCCTCTACCCCTATACTTTGAAGAGTTTTAATCAGAAAAGGATGCTGTATCTTATCAAATGCTTTTTCTACATCAATTGAGAGCATCGTGTGGTTCTTCTCTCTTCTCTTATTGATTTGTTCTATCACATTGATTGATTTGCAAATGTTGAACCACCCTTAGAACCCAGGGATAAATCCCACCTGGTCATGGTGGATAAACTTTTTAATGTACTGTTGGGTCCTATTAGCTAGGATCTTGTTGAGAATCTTGGCATCCATATTCATCAGGGATATTGGTCTGAAATTCTCTTTTTTGGTGGGGCCTTTGCCTGGTTTGGGGATCAAGGTAATGCTGGATTCACAAAAAGAGTCTGGAAGTTTTCCTTGTGCTTCAATTTTTTGAAACAGCTTCAGGAGAATAGGTGTTATTTCTTCTTTGAAAGTTTGGTAGAATTCCCCAGGGAATCCATTGCGTCCTGGGCTTTTGTTTTTTGGGAGGTTTTTGATCACTGCTTCAATCTCGTTACTAGATATCAGTCTATTCAGGTTGTCAATTTTTCCTGTTTCAGTCTTGGAATTTTGTAGGTTTCCAGGAATGCATCCATTTCATCTAGGTTGCTTAATTTATTTGCATTTAACTGATCTTTGATGTGTTCTACTGTATCTTTAGTTTCTAACTCATTGATGTCTGCTATAATTAAATTATTTCCCTTCCTGTGCAGGGGTTGGCTTAATTTGTTGTTGATTCTCCAGTTCTTTATGGTGTAAAAAGGGATGATGTAGTCAGGATTTTCTTTTCTTTTTTTGAGTGAGGCTTGGATAGCTATGTGTTTCCCCATTAGGACCACCTTTGCCATATCCCATAGGTTTTGGCCAATGTGTCTTCAATCTCATTGGTTTCCATGAATTGTTTAAGTCTTCTTTGATTTTCTGGTTGATCCAAACATTCTTGAGCAGGACAGTCTTTAGCTTCCAAGTGTTTGACTTCCTTCCAAACTTTTTCTTGTGGTTGAGTTCCAGTTTCAAAGCATATGCAGGGAATAATCAGGGAATATGCAGGGAATAATCTTTATCTTTTGGTATAGGTTGAGCCCTGATTTCTGACCCAGTATGTGGTCTATTCTGGAGAAAGTTCCATGTGCGTTCAAAAAGAATGAGTATTCTGTTGTTTTAGGGTGGAATGTTCTGTATATATCTGTGAGGTCCAACTGGTCCAATGTGTCATTCAAAGCTCTTGTTTCTTATTGATTTTTTCCTTAGATGATCTGCCTATTACTGAGAGCAAAGTGTTATGATCCCCTGCAATTAGTGAATTCTTATCAATATGTCTCTTTATTTTGTTTAACAGTTGGCTTGTGGAGTTGGCTGTTCTTATGTTGGGGGCATAACTATTTACAATTGTTAGATCTTCTTGGTGGATAGACCCTTTAAGAATAATGTAGTGTCCTTCTGTATTTCTGACTACAGTCTTTGGCTTAAAATCTAAATTATGTGATATGAGAATCACCACCCCATCTTCTTTTGAGGCCCATTGGTATGAAAGATTGTTCTCCATCCCTTCACTTTCAGTCTGGATGTATCCTTAGGTTCAAAATGTGTGTCTTGTAGACAGCATATGGATGGGTTCTATTGTTTTATCCAGCTGCAACCCTGTGCCATTTTATGGTAGCATTTAGGCCATTCACATTGAGAGTGACTATGGAGACAAATGTTTTTATTGACATCATGTTACCTGTGAAGTCCTTGTTTCTATAGATTATCTCTGTAAATTTCTGTTCTATGTCACTCTTATATTCTTTTTTCTTATATAGAACCCCCTTTAGTATTTCTTCTAGTGCCAGCTTTGTGGCCACATAATCTTTTAAACCCTGCCAGTCTTGGAAGATCTTTATCTCTTCATCCATTCTGAATGTCAACCCTGCTGGATCAGGTATTCTTGACTGCATGTTCTTCTCATTTAGTGCCCTGAATATGTCTTGCCAGCTGTTTCTGGCTTGACAAGTTTCTGTGGACAGGTCTGATGTTAGTCTGATGGTCCTTCCTATGTAGGTAAGGAATCTCTTCACCCTAGTTGCCCTTAAGATCTCCTGTATGAATTTAGAATTTGTGAATTTCACAATCAAGTTTCTGGAGGTCTTTCTAGACTCATTGATCTTTGGGGTGTCCTCTCTGCCTCTAGGATATGAACACTTGTTCTATTCCCCAGATTAGGGAAATTTGAATCCAGTATTTGTTCAACTATATCTTCTAGTCTTCTCTCTTTCCCCACCCCCTCAAGGATCCCAATAATTCTGACATTGGAATGTTTCATGGCATCATTTATTTCCCTAATTCTGTTTTCATGGTTTCTAAGCTATCTTTTCCAGGCCACCTCCTGATCCTTCTTTTCTATCAGTTTGTCTTCTAGATCACTAATTTGATCTTCTGACTCATTTACCCTAGCTGTTAGAGTATATTAGATTGGATCTCATTGATAGTATTTTTAACTTCTGCCAGATCAGCTCTCACTTCCACCCTTAGAGATTCTATGTTGTCACTAAGTGTCTTCTCCAACCTAGCCATTGCCTGGATAATTGTAACCCTGAATTCCATTTCTGACATATTGTTTATGTCCCTATCCAATAATTTGTGGCAAAGGTCACAGCCTCTTAATTTTTATTTTGTTGGGTGTTCCTCCTCCTGGTGAGAGGTTTTTGAGGGGATGTTTAGCTGAATATATCAACCATGATCCAGTCAAGTTGCACGTTAGAAAGTTTCAGAGCAATCGTAAGTCACCACCAAAAAGAAAGAAAAAGAGAAAAAAAAAAAGAAAAAAAAAACAAGCCAAAATGAGCCCCAAAAGTAATATTTATAAGGTACATAGATTAAAATGAACAAACAAAAATACTGACAAAAGTAAAAAAAAGAAAGAAAGGAAGGAAGGCCCAGCCAAAATGAACCCCAGGAATAAGATTTATATAGTACCAAAACAAACAAACAAATAAACAAACAAATACACAAAAACACTGACAGAAGAATAAGATGGGAAAGTGGTTATAAACCTTCTATGTGGGGAAAGAAGATTATTTTAGTTCTTCCTTGGTGTATCTTATTATCTTTGTTAAAGGACTCAACTTTTCAGAGATACAGGGAACTTAAAACTTGTTTATATATAGGGGTAGTATTGAATAGGGAAAAAGGATTACCTAGATGCTTATATCTATAGGTATTTTTAAAAAAGAAAAAGAAAAAGAAACACAGGTATATGTATGAAAAAAGTTCAAGTTAAGAAGTTATTATATAGGGGCGCCTGGGTGGCTCAGTGGGTTAAGCCTCTGTCTTTGGCTCAGGTTATGATCTCAGGGTCCTGGGATTGAGCCCTGCATTAAGCTCTCTACTCAGTGGGGAGCCTGCTTCCCCCTCTCTCTTTGCCTGTTTCTCTGCCTACTTATTCTCTCTCTCTCTGTCAAATAAATAAAATATTTTTAAAAAATTTATTATGTAATATTTTGTATTAGACATCTATTTGTAATGGTAAGTAGGTTAAAAGAAAAGAAAAATCATGAGAATGATTTTTTTGAAAGTTGTATCTATGAAATATACAGGTTTGGGGGCAATACAAGGAGCTTAATATATTGTTTTCCCCTGATGTTGGGGTTTTACAGTTTTATGGGGACCTTGTAGTTATTGTTCTCTTGTTCTTTTGGCTTGTCTTCTGGGAGAGGGGCCTGCCACCTTGTTTTCCAGTCAGTCTTGCCTGGACTGAGTCACCCTGCCCCTCTATCAAGGGGCTGGGCTCTGTGGAAACTAGTTTCTCAGGCTTTTGTTCTCCAGAGGTTTTTGTTCTTTGGTGGCTTTTGCAGCTTTTCAGAGGATTAGTGCAAAGTAAACTGTCTGCATCCAGACTTCCACCTCAGAGAAAAGCCCCAGTTTACTCCCATCTGGATGGTCCAGAACACACAGACTCCCCCTCTGCAACCTCCCACAGGTGGTGCACACTCCCAGCCACTGTCTCAGTGGTAGCCCGAGGCCCCCACTTGTCTCTGTGCACCCCTCCACCTCCTGCACCAAAAAACCCACAAGTGATATTGGTCCAAGTGAGTTGCTAGGACTGCTATCTGGAGACCACGTCCATGTCGGATGTGTTCAGACCTGGCCAGGTCAAGGAAGGTGGTGGCACAGGTTGTGGAATGCTGCAGACCCAAGGACCTTGGGCAGGAGCCTACACCAGGCTCTCTCAGGTGCACACAGGAGTGCACGCAGCCCCAGCTGTGGTGCAAGCAGCGGGAAGCCATAGGCTCAGGGACTACTAACAGGAGACCCTGCTGGGCTCTCTTAGGCACAGGTGGGTGCCTGCTGTGACCACTCTGGGACTGTGGGCTTAGGTCCATCTCTGTGGTTGCCCAATTCTGCCACTCACTCCTTAAGACCCTTTGTTCTTTTTAAGTGCTTTTAACCAGACTCCAAGTTAATGCTCATCCCCAAGCACAGGGCACTTTCATATTGGGGTATTACTTTCCAATTGGTCACCTCTGGTGGCTCTCCCCACCTTCTGTTTATCCTCCAATATCAGCCCAAGCATTCCCACTCCACTTTACCTATCCACTGGTGTCTTCTACCCCCATAGAGATTCAGAAGTGTATAATCTTACATCTCATGCTGATTTCATGGGTGTTCAGAGTGTTCTGATAGATATTTAGCTCAATTCAGGGGACCAGTTGAAATAGGGTCTCCTACTTCTCCACCATCTTGCTTCTCCTCCCCTAAATGAACTTTAAAACAAAGACTGTAACAAAAGATAAAGAAGGACACTTACAGTAGTAAAGTGAATAATCTAACAAGAAGATATAACAATTTTCAATATTTATACACCCAGCATGAGGGCATCAAAATGCATAAAACAGCCATTAACTAACATAAAGAAAGTAATCAATAGTAATACAATAATAGTAGGGGACTTTAACACCCACTCCCATCAATGAACAGACCATCCAAACAGAAAATCAATAAGGAAATAGTGACTTTGAACAATACACTGGACCAGATAGATCCAGCAGATGAATTCAGAACATTCCACCCTAAAGCAGGAGAATACACATTCTTTTCAAGTGCACATGGAACATTCTCCAGAATAGATCACATGTTAGGCCACATAACAAATCTCAACAAAATCAAAAAGATTAAGGTCGTATCATGCACCTTTTCTAACTACAATGCTATAACACTAGAAATCAACCAGAAGGAAAAACATGGATAGAACATAAAACAAATACCTGTATATTAAATGACATGCTACTAAACTATGAACAAGTCAACAAGGAGATAAAAAAGGATATATATATATATATATGTGTGTGTGTATATATATATATATATATACATATATATATATACATATATACATGTAAATTAAAACACAATGGTGTTTTACTTATATGGTGTTTACATATATACATGTATATATGCATGTATATATGTATATATATGTATACACATATATGTCTATATATGTATACACATATATGTATATATGTATATATATGTACACATATGTATATACACGTGTATATATATATACACATGTATACATGTAAATTAAAACACAATGGTCCCAAATTTTTGGGATGCAGGAAAAACTAGTCTAAGGGAAAAGATTATAGCAATACAGGCCTACCTCAAGAAGCAAGAAAAATCTCAAGCAAATATCCTAAACTTATACCTAAAGGAGCTAGAAAAAGAAGAATAAAACACAAAACTAGAAAAAAGGAAATAATAAAGATTAGAGCAGAAATAGATGAAATAGAAATAAAAGCAAAACAAAGCAAAAAAAGCCAGTAGAACTGATCAATGAAACCAGGATCTTGTTCTTTGAAAAGATGAACAAAACTGATAGACCTTTAGCCAGATTCATCAAAAAACAATTTTAAAAAGAGAGAAGACTCAAATAAACAAAATCACAAATGAAAGAGGAAAAATAACAGCTGACTTCATGGAAATAGAAAGGATTATAAAAGAAAATTATAAAGATTATTTGTCAACAAATTGGACAACCTAGACGAAATAGATATATTCCTAGAAACACATAACCTCCCACAGTTGAATCAAGAAGAAATAGAAAATTTGAACACACTGCTTACCAGCAATAAAATAAAATCAGTTATCAAAAAACTCCCAACTAACAAGTCTAGTGTGGAATTATTCTTGGAAAATATATTGTAAACCCTAAGGAGTGTGTGTAGAAGCAGCTGAAATGTCAGCTGCATTCCTGTTCTCAGGGCTATTGAATACAATGGCCAAGTAGGAGCAGGATCCCACAATCCCCAGAAGCAAAGAGTAAGTTAGGGCCTGTGAAAAATGTAACCCTTAGTCCCCCTTTCTGCACCTAGTGATTGCCAGCCCAAACATCTTGCTCCTCCCTTATCCCATGACTGACTCCCTACATGCCTACTCAAAGAGGAAAATGCAAACCTGCTTCAAGATATTTGCCATCCCTTTGTATTCATTTCCCCTGCTTGAAGTCATCTGTCCTTGCTTTTCTGATTAAAAAAAAAAAAAAAAAAAAGCAAATAAAAGCTATGTGCAGGATTCAGCTGCTACTACTCTCCCTTACAGAGGCAGCCCTGCATGGCCACTGAGATTGGTGCCTGACAACTTTATTTCAGTGCATGATGGCAATCTAGGACCAGATGGCTTCACAGGTGAATTTCAGCAAACACTTAAAGAAAAGTTAAAACCTATTCTTTTCAAACAATTCCAAAATATAGAAGAGAAAGGAAAGCTTCCAAATTCATTCCATGAGACCAGCATTACCTTAATACCAAAACCAGGTAAACACATTACAAAGAGAGAACTACAGGCCAATATCTCTGATTAACGTAGATGCAAAAATATTCAACAAAATATTAGCAAACTGAATCCAACAATACATGAAAAAATTCATTTACCACAATCAACTGGGATTTATTCCTGGAATGCAAGAGTGGTTCAATATTTGCAAATCAATCAACGCAATACAGGTCATCAACAAGAGAAAGGATAAAATCTATATGATCACTTATAGATGCAAAAAAAGATTATGTACAGCATCCATTCACAAAAAAAAACCCTCAACATAGTATGTTTAGAGGGAACATATCTCAATATAATGAATACCATATATGAAAAACCCACAGGGAACTTCATACTTAGTGGCGAAAAACAGCTTTTGCCCTAACATCAGGAACAAAATAAGAATGTTCAACCCTCATCACCCCTATTCAACATAGTACTGGAATTCCTTGCCATGGCAGTAAGACAATACAGAGACATAAAAGGCATCCAAATTGGTAAGGATAAAGTAAAACTGTCACTATTTGCAGATGACATGATACTATATATAGAAAACCCTAAAGACTCCACCAAAAAAATTACTCAAATTGATAAATGAATTCAATAAAGTTGCAAGATACAAAATAAACATATAGAAATATTTTATATTTCTATAATAACAAAGTAGCATAAAGAGAAATTAAGAAAATAATCCCACTTACAATTACACCAAAAATAATAAAATATCTAGGAATAAACTTAACCAAGGGGAATAAAGACCTGTGCTTTGAAAACTATAAAACACAGATGAAAGAAATTGAAGATGACACAAACCAATGGAAGGATATTTCATATCATGGATTAGAAGAACAAAGATTGTTAAATGTCCATACTACCCAAAGCAATCTACACATTTAATGTAATCCCTATCGAAACATGAATAGCATTTTTCACAGGATGAGAACAAACAATCATAAAATTTGTATGGAACCATAAAAGACCCTGAACAGCCAAAGCAATCTTTTTTTTTTTTAATCCAAATTGCATTTATTTGTCAGAGAGAGACACAGTGAGAGAGGGAACACAAACAGGGGGGAGTGGTAGAGGAAAAAGTCTTCCCGCTGAGCATGAGCCTGATGTGGAGCTTGATCCCAGGACCCTGGGATCGAGCTGAGCCAAAGTCAGATGCTTAAAAACTGAGCCACCCAGGCACTCCTAGTTAAAGCACACTTGAAAAAGAAAAGCAAAGCTAGAGTAGTACAATTCCAGATTTCAAGTTATACTACAAAACTTTAATAATAAAAATAGTATGGTGCTGGCACAAAAATAGACACATAGATCAACAGACTAGGACAGAAAGCCCAGAAACAAACCCTCAATTTTATGGTCAAGTAATGTGTAAGAAAGGAGATAAGAATTATGCAATGGGGAGAAAAAAAAGTCTCTTCAGCAAATGGTGTTAGGAAAACTGGTCACATGAAAAAGAATGAAACTGGACCACTTTCTTACACCATACACAAAGGAATAAACTTAAAATAGATTAAGACCTAAATATGAGACCTGAAACCATAAAAATCCTAGAAGAAAGCACAGGCAGTAACATCTTTGACATCAACTATAGCAACTGTCTTCTAGATATGTCTCCTGAGGCAAGGGAAACAAAAGCAAAAATAAATTAATGGAACTACATCAAAATAAAAATCTCTGCACAGCAAAGGAAACAAGATAACTAAAAGACAACCCACTGAATGGGAGAGATATTTGCAAATGATATATCTGATAAGTGGTTAATACCCAAAATATATTGAGAACTTATACAACCCAACACCAAAAAACAAAAACAGGGGCACCTGGGTGGCTCAGTGGGTTAAGCCTCTGTCTTCGGCTCAGGTCATGATCTCAGGGTCCTGGGATCGAGTCCCGCATTGAGCTCTCTGCTCAGCGGGGAGCCTGCTTCCTCCTCTCTCTCTCTCTTTGCCTGCCTCTCTGCCTACTTGTGATCTCTCTCTCTGTCAAATAAATAAATAAAATCTTAAAAGAAAATAAAATTAAAAAAAACAAAAACAAAACAAAAAAAGAAACAAAACAAAACAAAAACAAAAAAACAAATAATCCAGTTTAAAAATGAGTAAAGACAAGAACAAACATTTCTCCAAAGATATAGAGATGACCAACAGACACTTTAAAAGATGCTCAACGGGACGCCTTGGTGGCTCAGTGGGTTAAAGCCTCTGCCTTCAGCTCAGGTCATGATCCCAGATCCTGGGATCGAGCCCTGCATCGGGTTCTCGCTCAGTCGGAAGCCTGCTTTCTCCTCTCTCTCTGCCTGCATCTGCCTGCTTGTGATCTTTGTCTGTCAAATAAATAAAATAAACAAAATAAAATAAAATAAATGAAAGATGCTCAACATAATTTATCATCAGGCAAATGTAAAGCAAAATCAAAATAAGATATCACTATACACTTCTCAGAATGGCTCACAAGAACCAACAAGTATTGGCAAACGTGGAGAAAAAGGAATCCCCATCCACAGTTAGTGGGAATGCAAACTGGTGCGGCCACTGTATTAAACACTGTGGAGGTTCCTCAAAAAATTAAAAATAGAAATACTGTGTAATCCAGTAATCCCACTACTGGATATTTATCCAAAGAATACAAACACACTATATCAAAAAGGTATATGCACCTCTATGTTTATTGCAGCATTATTTACAATAGCCAAGATATAAAAGATAAAGAAGCAACCCACATGTCCATCAATAAATGAGTGGATAAAGATAAGGGATATATATAAACATATATATATATATATCATATATATAAAAAGATAAAAGAAGATATAAAGAAAATAAAGGATATATATATGTGTATATATATATATATATATAAATATATACATATCTTTGATTTCATTCATTCAGTGGCATATTACTCAGCCATAAAGAAGAATGAAATCTATTTGCACTAACATTTACAGATATAGATCTAGAGGTATAATGCCAGATTAAATAAGTCAGTCAGAGAAAGAAATACCATATGACTTCACTCATAGATGGAATTAAAGAAACAAAATGAACAAAGTAAATAACAGACAAACCAAAAAAAAAAAAAAAAAAAACCAACTCAAATATAAAGAACAAACTGGCTTTCTGAGAGACAAGATGGCAGGGAAGTAGGAGGGGGCGCCATTTCAACCTGTACCCTAAAGTGAGCTGATTACCTACCAAAGAACTCTGATCACCCATGAAATCAGGCTGAAATTAAAATATACACTTCTGGATCTCTACAGGGTCAGGAGACACCAGTGGGCAGGTAAAGTGGAGTGGGAACATCGGACTGATATCAGAAGATAAACAGAAGGGGGAGGGAGCCACCAGAAGCGACCCATTGGAAAGTGATACCCCAGTGCAAGAGTGCCGTGGGATTGGGGACCAGCGTTGACTTGGAGACTGGTTGGGGGCACTCAAAGAGAGTAAAGGATCCTGGGGGAGATTGTGGGAATCGAGTTGGTTGGGGACAGGGGCTTGAGTCCCCGGACCCAGGGCAGCCAACCCTGGCACTGAGCCAGAGAGAGTGAGGCTAAGAAACCAGGTCTTGGTCCCTGGATGGACAGCATGCCTGAGAGTGTCTGAGTGGTGGCTCCCATGAAGGGCAGGGAGCCTCCCAGCCAGCAGAAATGCAGCCTTTTACAGTCTCCGTGCATGGCGCTACCAGAGTCTGAGTTGCACCCCTCACCTCTCCTGGAGAGAGGTGTGTGCAGGCACCAGCTGGCAGAACCACAGCCTTTGGCACTCTCACGCACCACGCTACCAGAGTCTGAGTTGCACCCCTCACCCCCCCTGAGAGAGGTGCAAGCAGGCCCCAGCCTGTGCTCTCTCCCTCTCTCAGACCAGAGAGTCTGAGCACTCCCAGCCCAGGCCAGTGAGAAAATCTCAGTGCACTATAGCTGCTTGGAACCTCTCTGGTGGTCTGGAACTCCCCAGACAGCCACAGCTATCATGGTTTTGGGTACAAGCAGGAGTTCCTGTGTCCCCAGAGACCAAGACTGGGAACGTGCTCTGCCAGTGAACAAGGGGGAATTTTTGTGCTCTGGAGCACCCAGAGGGGAACAGATGGAGACTTCTCTCAGAGAGGGAGGTCTGGGAGCAGTTTGCTTTCCTCTAAACCTCCAAAACCCACCAAAAGCTGCCAAGGCCAGAGAAAACACACAAACAAACAAACAAACAAAAACCTCCAGAGAACAAAAGCCTGAAAAACCGGTTTCCTCAGAGTCCACCCCCTTGATGGGGGCAGGAGAACTTAACTCAGGAAACAGTGCCTGAAATCCCAGGAGGCAGGCCCCTCCCCCAGAAAACCAACAACAACAGCAACAAGACAAGAGAAAAACCACCACTACTTCATAGATACAACTTTTATTTTTAATTCGTTCCCACTATTCTGGTTCATTTTTTAATAGATAATTTTTTAACCTATTTACCATTACAGTGAAATGTCCAGTACATCAAATTCCATAATAACCTTTCAACCTGAACATATACATATACCTGTACATTTTTGATACATATACCTGTGTTTTTCTTTTGCTTTTCTATTTTTTTTTAATTTTTTAAAATTTTAGTTTACTCTTTTTTTTGTTTTTATTTTTAAATATTCATATAGAGTTAAACTTCAAGGTAATCCCCTTTCCCCAATCAATGCTACTCCTATAGGTAAACCAGTTTTTAATCCCCCTTTATCTTAGAAAAGTTGAGTCGTTTAACAAAGATATCAAGATACATCCAGGAAGAATCAAAATAACCTTCCTCACCTACACTGAGAATTTATAACCACTCTCCCATCTTTTTCTCCCACCAGTGTTTCTGTGTATTTGTTTTTTGTCCTGGTAGTATATAAATGTTATACCTGGGGCTCTTTTTGACTAGGGCGAGGTTGGTTTTTTTTTTTTTTTTTTTTTTTTTCTTTTTTATATTTTTTTTTTTTTTTTTTTTACTTTCTTTTTTCTTTCGTTTGGGAGGGGACTCTTGATTGCTCAGAAATGTTCCAGGGTGGACCTTGCCTGGATCACATTCGATACATTCTCTTACATCTGTTCAGCCATCACTTACCAAAATGACTAGGAGGAGGAATGACCAACAGAAGAAAAATCCAGAGGCCAGGCCTTCTGCAACAGAACTAATGGCTATGGACATAGACAATATGTCAGAAAGGGAATTCAGGCTAACAATTACCCAGGCAATAGCTAGGTTGGAGAAAGCCACGGATGACAAAATGGAATTAATTAGGGCAGGAGTGAAAGCCACCAGGGATGATGTTCACAATGTTCTCAATAAGTTCCAATCTAATCTAATTTCTCTAAAAGCTAGGGTCACTGAGACAGAAGATAGAATTCATGATCTGGAGGACAAACAGATAGAGAGAAAGGATCAGGAGAAAGCCCGGAACAAACAGCTTAGAAGCCATGAAAACAGAATTAGGGAAATAAATGATGCCATGAAATGTTCCAATGTCAGAATTATTGGAATCCCTGAGGGGGAGGAGAAAGAACGAAGACTAGAAGATATAGTTGAACAAATTCTCCAAGAAAATTTTCCCAATATGGCGAATGGAACCAGTGTCCATGTACTAGAGGCAGAATGGTCTCCCTCCAAGATTATAGAATCAAGAAAGACCTAAAGACACCTAATAGTGAAAATGATGAATCATAATTGTAGACAGGACCTCTTGAAAGCAGCTAGGACAAAGAAGTTCCTTACGTACAGAGGAAAGCCCATCAGGATAACGTCAGACCTCTTCACAGAAACCTGGCAAGCCAGAAAGGGCTGGCAAGATGTATTCAGGGCACTAAATGAGAAGAACATGCAGCCAAGAATACTTTATCCATCAAGACTGACATTCAAAATGGATGGAGAGATAAAGAGTTTCCAAGACCGGCAAGATTTAAAAGAGTATGCGACCAACAAGCCAACACTGCAGGAAATATTAAGAGGGGTTCTATAAAAGAGGAAAAATCCCAAGAATATCATTGAACAAAAATATATGGAGACAATCTGCAGAAAGAGACTTCAAAGATAACACGATGTCAATAAAAATGTATCTCTCAATAATCACTCTCAATGTGAATGGCCTAAATGTGCCCATAAAATGACACAGGGTTGCTGATTGGATAAAATGACAGGACTCATCCATATGTTGTCTATAAGAGATCCATTTCGAACTTACGGATATACCCAGACTGAAAGTGAAGGGATGGAGAAGCATTTTTCATGCCAATGGGCCTCAAAAGAAGGCCGGGGTAGAGATTCTCATATCAGATAAATTAGATTTTAAACTAAAGACTGTAGTCAGAGATACAGAAGGACACTACATAATTCTTTTTTTTTTAAGATTTTATTTATTTATTTGACAGACAGAGATTACAAGTAGGCAGAGAAGCAGGCAGAGAGAGAGAGGAGGAAGCAGGTTCCCTGCTGAGCAGAGAGTCAGATTCAGGGCTTGATCCCAGGACTCTGGGATCATGACCTGAGCTGAAGGCAGAGGCTTTAACCCACTGAGCCACCCAGGCGTCCCGACACTACATAATTCTTAAAGGGACTATCCACCAAGAAAATCTAACAATTGTAAATATTTATGCCCCCAATATGGGAGCAGCCAATTACATTAAAAAAAAAA